>SNQJ01S0148004.1:0-23652 GCA_010110895.2 Picea sitchensis
AATCTGGTTGAGCAATTGACAGATGGTACGGGCCTGAATTAAACTAAATGGTTGTTCAATTAAACTCAACGGTTATATGATTGGATCGGAGCTGGTACGGCTGTAATTTGTTTTGTTGTGGCAGCTTTCTTTTATTTTGTTTTTATATATATATTTTTTTCAATATGGATTCTTGAATCTTTTCTGCTTCTGGTGTGTATATATATATATATATATATATATGGCAGCAAAACGTCTTCAATAAATTTTCAAGTCAGTGACCTGGGATTTATTTTTTTGTGTGGCTACAAGTCTGTATGGCCATTGGCTGAGATCAGAAAACGAAGCTCTGGTACCACTGTGGTGAACCAACCTGGTCCACTATGTAAATGTCCAAAATACTTGGAATATAAGGTAATCCATTTAGGATAAAATAATATATTGAGTAAAAATGTATAAGAATGAGATAGGATGGTGAGTACAATGAGAATGGGGGCCTTATATACCCACGCAAGGGTGCCCTTTCATGAAGAGATGCAACCTTTCATCAAGAAGGTGTTTCTTCATTATTAATCATTAACTATTGATTATTTATTATTATTTATATTTTATATATTATATATATATATATTTTATGTTTGTAACAGCTTGTTTTTCCTAACGGATGACCATAGCTGCCCTTTTGTATGTTACATGCTATGAAATCCTCTAGTTATTTTGAAGTGTCTAATTCGGAATTTTATTAAAGACACTAGTTGAAGTTATGTTTCAGGTTCATTGAAGATTGATTGGTTAGGATGTGGTTAAGATTTGGCAGTAGAATGTGTTTTTGACTTTGGCTTTATGCAAGTAGTTGGTAGAATCACACTGAGTAATATATGCTCTGGGTGAGATGTAATCTCCTCTCTGTCAAGGTTATGTATAGAAAAGCATACGACGTGTGTCAAAATATTTAGTACCAGATGCTTCCATTGTAAGTTATTAATGCCCTTTCATTAAGAATGTGAAATGCAATTGCTACACTTTGATAAAGATAGGTATTGCACGGCTACAGTTTTATTAATCTTATCATTTGTTGACCAATGAACCTGAAATATGATAGTTATACTTATGAATCCCCGTTTTATGTCATTTTCTTTGCCTGATCTTTCTAGCACTTTCTTATGCACAAGAATATAATTATCTTACTAAGATGTATAATTTGTTTATACAACTATGAAATGCTTTCCACTGATTTATTAGCCCATGTAAAATGCATAGTTGATCTAATTATGGATAGTCCTTAGAAGTTCTTTGTATATTTTCTGAAAAAATTACTGTCTTGTACAATGTGGTTTGAATCTCCTCCAGGTCCTTACAGAAGGAGACCACTGTTACTGTGTAATCCTAAATGCAAATGGTGGAGCAGCATTTCCTTCAGAGAAACATACACAGGAGTGTAGCACTAGTACAAGATTAAATTCTGAGCAGATTAGCAAATTCCCATCTACTACAACTTCTAAGGTTTAAATTCTCACTCTTTTAAAACAATTGTATGTATTTAAAAGCTTTGTGATGCATTTATTGTTACTGGTTTTCTATTTCTTTGTGATAAAAAGTAAGAAGATTTCCGATATGGTATAACCTTTCATGAAATTTATTTTAGGTGCTTAAAATGAAACATTATTATTATATAATATAGGAGAATACTTGTAGAGAGAGAAAACATGGAGATTGTACTTAACATTGATCAATATGGCGAATGCCAATACATGAAGAAAGACAATGTCCTGTACATTCCATAGAACCACCTTATTATATTAAGATATAACTTAAACCTAATAATAATAATAATACTAATAATACTACTACTAATAATAATACATTATTTGTGACATGTTACTTGAATGTGTCAAGTTAATTTATTATACTTAACTTTATTAAACTATAATTCTACATTAACGTATGACCATTATAATAAACTAACTCTAAGACCCTTACTTAATGGTCATATGGAAACCAAACACTTGTCCTAGAATACAGATTTATCTGGACCAAGCATGTCAAAGATGTCTTCATCAGATTTGATCAGACGGTGTTCAACCATTAACACAGTTACAAAATAAAAATAAAACACGTCATCGCCAAACAAAAGAAAGGCGACAAAATTTGAACAGGGGCCTCATTTCATTAATATTTGTTGGATTTTCCTTATTTACAGAGCATTAGTGTTACTAGTGTTCTTTTACTTCGTTACCATTGTTAGAATTTAAACGCAAATGGAAACCAAACACTTGTCCTAGAATACAGATTTATCTGGACCAAGCATGTCAAAGATGTCTTCATCAGATTTGATCAGACGGTGTTCAACCATTAACACAGTTACAAAATAAAAATAAAACATCACACGCCAAACAAAGAAAGGCGACAAAAATTGAACAGGGCCCTTACTCATTAATATTTGTTGATTTTATTTGGCCAGAAAGCATTAGTGTTACTAGTGTTCTTTACTTCATTACCATTGTTAGAATTTCTAACCAGCATAGACTAGCTAGGAGACAAATAATTTCAATTTTATTTGTTACTGTAATTTTGGATCAGCAATATATTCAAAAAATTTGATGTAAAACTAATAACAGAAATCATATTAGAGATCTGAGTATTTCCTTAGCAAAACAAAGAACATATTTCCCTGATGTGCTGTTGTTATCCTCTTTTCTATAATATGCTCAGAAAAATCATTAAGGGATCATGGATCAAACCCTCGGGTAGATCTCATCATGATCCTTTGAACAAGTTGCCAAGAAGAACCTTTTAGGGTAGTGTACCAGAAAACTGACCAGCTGGCTGAGAATCAAGATGCCATGCTATCATTAAGCAACAGGGCTGTTATCATCAAAGCTGCACTAGGATGGATTTGCAATTGAGCCGCCAAAGTTTGAGCAGGTGCGTACTCATTTGACAAAGTTCAGAGTTCAGCCAATCTTTCAAAAGACCACCTTTTTCCGCAAAGATTTCCACCACGTAATAAATGACCCAGTATGATATTGTAAAATGCCATCACACCCAAGACCTAGGTACCTAGCATGTACCTAGAGTGTTTTTTCATTTGTTAATTATTTTTCATCACTTTGTATTTATTGTAATTTCTAAGTTTTTTCATCTTAAGACCTAATTCTCAGAGTCGAGCATGTACAGGTTAGGCCTTGGTACGGTATAACCAATGCCAGGTCCGAATGTATATGAGCTCATACCAGGTCATTTTGAGTTTTATGGAAATTGTGGCTAGGTTTGATAGATTTTTTAATGTTTAGAATTAATTAAATTCCCCGCAATAATGAAATTTTAATCAGAAGTCATTAAATTAGAAAATATGGCATCAAACACGATGCCACATTATGGTCGCTTTTCTAGTCCAGTATCATGTAAACCTCTATAACCTTCTTTTGAGGAAAAAAATTGATTATTTTCACTAAAAATGAAAATTACTCTAATAATGGAAAATGGGTAATTTAATTAATTTCCTATTTTTTAGAGAACTCAGAACATGTCGAACATGTTTTTCTTATGTCTCTGACTCAAGGCTACATGCAGTATAGCTTAGTTTAAAGGGTAGATAAGGAGATTTTTAGAGGCAAAAAAGGTTAATTAATTAATTACTATAAATATTAATAAAATGAAAGTCACTTTGAGGGACAAGGTGAGCCAAACATAAAGGAAAGGCAAGGCCTCTACTCATTGATTCATGCATGATCATCGCTTGATATCCGGCTTTAGCTAGTGAGCCCAACATTGTGAGTTTTGAGGGTTTTGACTTAACAAACCCTAGAGGACGATTCAAGGTGGTAGAAGATTCCACCTAGCTTGTCCCAAGCTTAGTCTCTGAGATGCAATAATCTCCCACACAATTCTAGTCAGATCTACCTGCTTGTTGAATAGACTTTTAAATCACTTCATGTGGGCAGAGAGAGAGGGCTTAATTCTAGGGTTATTTCCAAAGAAAGAGGGCACACCATCCATTGAGGAGGATTCGTCCCCATGAGGAGAAGTGATTTTGAGGATTCAAGGTATTGGGTTTTCCTCGCAGGTACCATAGCACCATTATCGGATATTTTTGGAGAGATTCTTATGGAGGATTGATTGGCATTGAGAGGGACGATTTCCCAAGAGGAGGGCTCACCATTATTTGGAGGATAGCTAGATCCAAGGGTCTATCAGGTATTTTGGTGATTTGAGCACTTGTGTTTTCACTACAGCATCCTGATATATCACTCTAGTGGTTTTGTGGAACATTTGGAGGCCTCTAGGAGTGAGGCCGATTTATTTAGGGTTTCAGCATCCATATGGGGCGACCACCCGCTGGGAGGAGGTTTAGATCCAGGGTTGAGGGATCTGGAGATTTAGGACACTGGCTGTTTTGCCATCTCCCGACGTGATTATTTTGCATATTTCTTGGAAGGTGATTGGACACTTTGGCAAAGAAGACCGACCATTGTTGAGGAGTCGCCTATCCAACAAGGCGTGGCACTTTCTTGCTAGGGGTTTAGCATTCTTACGACCCAAATCTACTTGTATTCAATATTCATTGTATATCCAACCTTTGGAGGCTTATTATAGTCTTCTATTGAGCATTTTGTAGCAATCATTGTTTATCTTCTTGGCCATCCGTTGAGCATTCTAGATCGCATCTTCATTGTAGCAGTTTCTCTATTTCATGAATAAAAGCGTATTTGAGATGTTTTGTCTTGTTTATCAATTACATGGTTGAGGTATGTTCCATGGTTATATCTTCTGTTATTTGCGGCATACACACATAAAAACACATAAAAAAAAAAAAAAAAAAAAAAAAAAAAAAAGTGTTTGATGAAATACCACAACCAAAAAGTTTTGAAGACACCAAAAATCGTGGATGATGGCATAATGGCTTGGGATCATTGCTGCACAAACCGACGAATCAACCAATCCCACCCACATCACCTTGATAGAAGGTTCTTCCTGCTTAGGAGGTAAGGCTCAGGGAGACACATTCCCTGTGACCTTCGGTTTTGAGAAGGCAAAGGATTGAAGGCTAAAAGATAAATTCCCCATCACAATTCACCACCGAGCAGATAGTTTGGTTAACCAACCAATAAAGAGAAGTATAACCAAATAGAGAGATGTACCTGCCTCAGACAGTTAACAAGATATATATATATATATATATATATATATATATATATATATATATGCAAGCTTAGTCGCTTGGTTAATACTTCATATAATCAATGATCACATCTGATATATACATTGAGCAATAAATATTGACAATAATATTTATATAATAGCAAAGATTACAATGTCACTTCTTCAATAAATGCTAAAGGAACGTGGCATTTAATGTAACAATTAACACCTCATTTAGATAATGCCTTAAACAACCATCCAATTGCTTGTGCCAAAATGATAATGCATAAATGATATATATAACAAAAAGATAAAAACCATATAAGCAATTCAGCTCCAGTTAGAATAGTTAGGTTTGTTCAAAGTATTAAGCTCTTTGAAGTTTTGATCAAGTTACTCAAGACAAAGCATGCCTGACTGTCTTTGTGGGTTAATGGAGTCAAAAGTAGAGGACACAAAAGTTGAAGAATTAAGTGGAAATAATAAGACCAAGGACAAGAGGGTTAGACCTGGAGGTGTTAAGCTATGCAAGGCCTCAAGGATGAAACCCAGGGGAGAGAGGCTCACCTTGATGGGGAATTATGCCTCAATGCTCTCTCCTCCTTAGCTTGAATGGCAAAACGGCAAGGCAAGAGGTTTTGCAGGTGCAATGTGTTGCTAAGGTTCAAAGTAAACCCTAGGGAAAATCGCTCACCAAGTGTAGGGGAACCAAGGTGTGATGTCCCGTTCTCAAGAGTAGGCCAGTAGGGAGTTACTTAGTAGTCTATATGTTCCCCGTAGTAGACTATAGTCACGCACAAATAGGGAACAAGATGGAGAAATATGAGGAATTGATGGCTAAACTATGAATTAAGCTGCCAAAATACTTAGAAAAGCCACTTAAGCCTAAGTCAACTAAGAATTAGAATGAAAAAGAAAAGAAGGGGGACTTAATTGCAAATAAATCACTTTAGGAGGAAAAGTGCCCAGCTTAAGTGATGTCAATGGTGAATTAGATTGGAAAGACAAAGGAGGAATTTGACCTAATTCTTAATTATGTTATATTTGATGTTGAGAGTTCCAAGAGGGAGGAGGAGAGTCGACTCATCGCTTTGTGGATTTTGGAGGAAACCACCACCATTGATCGGTTTCTGCAGCAGAGACACACCCTAGCCCATCAAGGATACCATCCAGGTATTTCAATCGTGATTTCGTGAGTTCGCCCAAATGAGGGCTTAAGCTGGCTTGAGGGTTTGGAGAGCTGCATCAGGTCTGTGTCCAGATTGTAAAGCTCTTCCAACCCCATTCCCGGGAGCATCTAGGGATAACTAGGGAGATCATGGCTTGAGGCCCACATGGTCCCAAACATGGAGTACCGAGCGCAGGACTGAAAGGTCCCTGAGGACCCATCTTCTTCTTCTCACCATTGTCTTGTCACAGTGACGGGCTTCCATCATCACCCTGGTCTTGTATCAGAGGGCTCTTGCTCCATGAGGTAATCGGGTCCGAGGTATCATGGTATGTGTCATATTTGATCATTATAACCTTCTTATATATGCATTAGGTTCCTTTCATATCGTGATGACCTGCAGATGGATCTACACTAATCCACTGGACCACTGGCAAGGATTGATGGGTAGCTTAGCAAGTTGGTATTCATGGTTTTGGTTAGCCACCAAAGGGGTTTTACAGAGCAGCCACTGCCCGCCTCCCTCCATCTTAATTTTCCATCTTTAATCCCGCCTATATATCCCTTTCCCCAGGTCTAGCCATTAGAGGACCATCCGGGGTACATTCACCAGGGAAGAAGGGGCCAAAGGCCCGTAGGTAAAAAGAAGCCTCAGAAAAGAAAAAGCCATAGGAAATAAAAACTCAGGAGATGTTACCAGTGGATCCCTAGGCAATAAAAAGCCTCTAAGAAACTAAGGACCCTAAGAAACAATAAATAAATAAATGCCATCTAACCAAGAGGATGGAGGTCTCATCATGAGCCAAAATATCACATCCATAAATATCTAGTAGTATGACATTTCCACCAAATGGTTACCACGCCAGGGCAATGACCTTTGGTTGCATGGCCAAAGGAAAGGGGGGTCTCACTGCCAACCTCTCATTTCCGGGCTAAGATGTCATGGTAACATCACAGCCCGCCACCAAGCCAAGCAGTCCTCGTCAAGGCTTTGTAGTAAAAATGCAAATAAAGAAAGATAAGGTAATAAGGGCTTGGTGCGTACCATATCTGCACAAACATTCCCACAAAAGGCAACCCACGCATCTATTACCCAGCTCCTAGGTCGGACTATGACTAGATATCCCTAAAAACATATCAATACCATATTGGTTTGAATGACCCTTTGAGGAAACCTCCCATTTCGTTTAGGTATTAGCCCAATAGGTTGCCCTTTTGGTTTCCCTTAGCTTTGTATAGGGTCTGTAATGTCTTTGAGCCTAGAAGATTTGTTAGGGATGTTATGCATATATTTGATAATTTTAATGGATGAGATGTGGATTTACATTTTCAAGGATGTCTAGGGATCCGATGAGCCCCCGAGGGCTGGAGGCTTTTGATGCAGACCATGCCCACAGTACCTCGTGAGACTGGGTGCACATGGGGAGCCGATGACCGGACCTCCATGGGGTCAGGGAAGAGCCCACCAAGGACGCTGGGATGGCAGAGGCTGGACGGAGTTGTGACGAGCCCTCGCACGAAGAAGAAGGACGCCTCATTGGGACGCTTAAGGTGAGACCTAGCCTGGGGATCTTTACGATGGGACGTTGACCTCGACATCTGATCACCGTAAGGCTTGGGACTACTGAGCATGTAAGGCCACCGGTTTCTTTTCGGCACGTGGCGTGCCGCGTGAGCCCTAGGGCAACGCCCCTGCTCACCTGATGATGCTTAGCGTCTCCAACAAAATGCCAACGCCTTTAGGCCCCATCGCCTCATTATTAGCTCAGCTTTGGCATTTTAGCATGTTTCACAAACACTGATACGTAATGTCGTACTTTGTCTACCGCTTTTAATGAATTGCTTTGTTAATTTGTAAAGGTCAGAATCATGGCAAATGAGGTTTTGCCCTCATTTAACTGGCAACATAACTGCCTTCTCAGAGAGTGACATTTAGTCTTTTGTTCTTGGTTTTCTATCTCTTGAGTGAGGCCACTCTTTGAAGGCTATTGTTTACAAGTGGCAGTGCTCTTATTCACAGGCTGTTTACAACTAGGCTGGATTTTGCTTTCTTCGCCACATCTGTAAGTAATATCAAACTTCTTGAATGAATGGTTGCTGATTTAACATTTGCATTAATTGCTATCTTGTTGTTGTTAGCTTAATTCCTGAAACCCTAGGGAGCCCACACACAAGTAGGTTGAGGCTTCATGTCCCCATGAATAGAGTTTTAGTCATTTGATTTGAGGAGTTTAGCCTAGCCATAGCTATGTACCTAGAAGCTATCTCATTTCTTTGAGTTGTTTTAGCACAAGTTGAAGAAAAAGAAGTGATCCCAGGGCTCAATTTAGCTTACACTTAGGGTTTACTTCTAGGGTTTTGAAAAGCTTCCCAGCTTGAGAAACACCTTTCAGCCCTAGATTTGTGTTCCTAAGCTAACAAGCTTGCCAAGGGAGTCTTAGAGAGAGAAGAGGAAGCTTTAGGCCCAGCTTTAGCTACACCCAGGTAAGTCTTTCCTTCTTAGGGTATAGGGTTTGATGGTCTGCCATGGCAACAACCTACCAAACCTCAGCTCTTGTCTTTAAGTTTGAGTCCTTCCTAAACCATTAGTCTCATCTCCATTGGACTCCATTAACCCAAGGCACTAGTCTAGAAACCTTGCTTGAGCTTGTTATGCCTAAATTCTTCAAACTACCTAAATTGCAACCCTAACTAACCTAGCGCCTAACCCGCCAGTTTTTAAGACTAACCCTGCCGAGCAACGCCATCTAATTGTACCCTTTGCTTGGATAGAGCAGCGCCTTGTTATCTCCTTCTTCATAGTCGCGGGAATTGTATTACCCTTTTGTCGGTTGGAATTTACCGTCAAACATCAACTCTGGCTAGCTAACCCTGTAATGCGTTATATAGGTGACATCACACCCTTTATCTTTCTTGCTTATGCTCATAACGTTGTGATGTTCGTCATCTATTATAATAGACATTTAGTTATTGATTATGTTTGTGTTTCCATTGCCTAAACGCTCACCCAATTGTCTTGAATTTTGACTCTAAGTTTTATGCTTGACGCCACACCTTGCAAAGAACAATATAGGTGACTAACAAACCTCCATTCTATGCGATCGATTTGGGATGTTTGTTGCATTAATGATATAATATAAGGTTTAATTCAGAAACATTGAATACCTAACCTTTGGTGTTTATTGAAAGAAGTAATATTAATCATATGACTTTATTTAGCACCATCGACTTTATCACTTGCACTTGATCACTAATTCATATAATTAGAAGGTAGTCATATATATCATGAAGTACTAACCCACCGTAAGCGTTATATTCTAAGTATTTGTTTGTCTCAAAATGTGCATCTTAGTGGATCTTTTCTCTTATCACCCAGGCCTAGCGTTAACTGAAAGGGAACTTCTCTTTGACTTGGTCCATCCTTTAGCCTTCATTAACCTGATTGCTTTAGCCGCCTTTGACTAGCCCTCCCAGAAAGAGCCCCCATCGGTGGGGTGACAAAGGTGGGGAAGCTCACGGCTTAAGCTCCCCACTCAAAGCTCTTTAGGTCTTTCCTACAAACCCAGGCGCGATAACACAACCCATTTGAGATCCAACCAGCAGCTTCATTGAGCCATCTATCATCGGTTTACGGTGGAATCTTGCAGATCAACTCATTCAACTATTTAGGGCGCAACTCTTCTTTGATGTACATTTGGTGTTGCATGCGGTTTCTAGGAAGATCCCACAAACTCCGACCATTTCCTTATTTGGCTTGTGAGACGATCGCTTTTGAGCTGATGCGCGATTCCATTGTCCTTTTGGCCATCCGCTCTAGGAGGGGCTAAACTCTGTAACCCGTGATCCAAAGGTTTTAGAGACCGTGATTCTAGATCCGACACCATCCATTTCGCCTAGAGGCCGGTGCTTCTATTGGAGTGTCAAAAGCATCTTGACGTCCATTCTTTGGATCTAGTTTTCCTAGCTTGGTAGCGGCTATCAGATTCTAACCGATATTTTTGACGATCTATCCGCATGCATCGATCTGCCATCATCTTCCATCAATATATTTTATAAGTTATTTGATTGTATTCCAGCATCGGCGAGATCTCGACCGACGCTTATATTCGAGCATTTCCGTGAGGCTATTGCATTTCACGTTCTAACTGCTATTTTACATGAGATAATAAGGCTTGATGTTCTTTACTTTGCATGCATCCTTTATATGATCTTTAAACCTTTAATATGCAACATGCACATGCATAACCAACATGCACATGCAATGACTAACATGAAGGCGTATTAAACCTACACACATGCACAACCATATGATCGCAAATATACAATCAAAACGCATCCGTAAATCCCCAAAGGTATCGCATCTACAAGACGTAATAGTAGATTAGTAGCAATATTCGGACGATCAATCGGGATATTTCGGGCTATCGAGCTTAGTCCCGCCACCGGATTGGAAGACAATGAATAACAAGAACCAGATGACCGAGCACGAGGTGATCTAATATGTCACTTACAATGTGTGAAGAGGAAGGGACATGCTCAACTTCCTCCTTTTCCTCCCCAGCCTGCAGAGGAAGAGGAAGAGGCACATGGAGAAGCAAAGAGAAGAACAGGCCAGGCCGAGCGCCAAGCAGGAAAAGGGGTGATGATATGAGCCACCAGAGGGCGCGGTAAGACCCCGTGATCCGTGACGTAGCCTTCATGCAGCATATCGTGTTTGACATGCTAGCTGGCCGACCATGTCTCGCCTTGGCTCGTAGTTGATCACCGCTATGGTAGACATTCCTGGTACACAAGGCCCACATGCAACACATGGGAACTTGGGAGTTGGTAGTAGACCCTAGTCACCCTCTTGCATATACACCTTTGTGAGTAGGATTTCGAGGCCCTTGCTCCCCAGATTGCAAAGAGCACCCCCAACAGCATCACAGCTGTCGATAGCACAGAGGCCGCTTACTCATGCAGAGGACATTGCAGGGTATCGGAGAGAGTATGCGGCTTTGGGCCATGACTTTCATCAGGAAATGACCTTGCTGGAGTATCGGACTCCACTCAGAACCGTCGCAGAGCCACAGAGGGAGGGCAACAACAACAGGGCATAATATCGGGTGTTGGTAAACTCACCATACCTCTTTTGACGGATCGCCCAAATGCACCGCCAGAGTTTGGGTACAAAATCTAGACACACACTACAAGCTCAACCGTGATGACCGAGGCGGTGAGTTATCGGGCCACGGCACTACACTTGGAGGGTGAGGCACACAAGTGGTAGCATCATGGATACCAGACATTGGGTCACAATCGCATCACCTCCCACAGAGTTCACAGAGACTCATGGATAGATTTGATAGAGAGGATCCAGCACACACACACACAATAAAAGGCAGCCAATAGATAACCCAAGACAATTCAGCACGTCTCGAGATTTAGCCCATTGAGACAACCGGCAGAGGCATTCATGTCGGAGTTTCAGAGAGTAGCAAAGGCAGTGACAGACATATCTGAGACCCGATTGGTCATGCTATTCACGTATACCACAGAACCCTTTGAGAGGATGGGGGAAGGCCTATCGGCCTCATACCTTGCAGGATGCCATCCGATGCACTAGAGATTTGGCTGATTCGGTACAAAAAACTAAACCTTTCACTCAACCCTTTGTACCACACAAGGATCAGAAGAATCTTTCGAGGGAATGGAAGGGCAAGCCAAAGCTGGATGATGATACACGACGAGAATTGATGAGGAAGAATATATGCTTCTCTTGCAGAGACCCGTAGATCCCAGGCCATAGATGCATGGGAAGGGACAACTCCAATTATATTGAAGTGGAATCAGTGCTGAGGAGGTGAGGATGAGGATATTCAGCACCGACAAACAAAGGATTCAGAGACCGCAGACCACCTCCATGAGCCGTGAGCAACAACCAAGAAACCTCGACACCGGCTAAGGGCCTGCACCAGAGGAGGCAGCAAACCTCAGAGGAAAGGGGAACCATACACCCTTCGTGCATACCCAGGTACAACACTGTTAGGCTCAAGGGCCTTGTACAGGATCAGCGCATGACTGCCTTTGTTGATGGTGGGGCCACCCACAACTCATAGATGCATCCTTGGTAGCCAAGAGAGGGTTACGCACAGAGGAGCTTGAGGGATTCCATGTGGTCGTAATGATGGATACATGATGACATGCTTGACATGATCCCCGACCTAGAGGTCAAACAAGGCAACTACACCCTGACACATTGTATGGTAGCTGACCTATCGAGCATGGATGCCGTAAGTTGGGGAGTACAAAGGTTATATTCATTGAGGATTGGGTTTGTTATCCCCATATCTAGATAACTAGGAGATCATGTCTTCAGGCCCACAGCTCCCAACACATGAAGTACCGAGAGTAGGATTGACTAGTACACCCCGAGGGCCCATTCTTCTTTCTTCATGACGTAGTCCTGTCAAGAAGAATGTACTTTCCATCACCATCGGCTTGGACTTGCATTGAGAGGACTCTGCTCCATGAGGTATCATCCAAGGTATCATGGGATGTGTCAGTGTTTGATTGTTATAACCCTCTTATATATGCATTAGGTTCTTGTCATTTCTGAGCAATCCCTGATCTTTACAATCAATCCACTTGACCATTGTTGGGGTGATTGATGGGGTGATCAGTGCTTGTATTCATGGGTTTTGGTTAATACCAAGGGGATTTGTAGAGCCATCGTTCTCTCCCACCATTATATCATTTTACATCTTTATCTCCATTCACCCATCCCATTCCCCTAGTCCCGCCATTAGAATGACCTTGGGGTTGCTAATTTGTCTTAGGGAAGAAGGGGCTAAAGGCCTGTGGGGTAAAAGCAATGGGTAAAGATAAAAAGCCATAGGAAATGAAACTCAGATGCTTCACCAGGATCCCCGAGAAGGCACAAAGGCCTCGATAAGAAACTAAAGGACCCTAAGAAAATAATAATAAAACAAGATCTAACCAAGAGGATGGAGGTCTCATCACGAGCTTCTGCCCATTATTATGTTCATAGTATCCAAATAAAGATGACATTGCCATATCTCGTCACCATGCCGTAGTAAAGGACTCCTTTATTGCATGGCCAAGGGAAAGGGGTTTCATCACGAGCCAACCTTATCGCTTTCTCAGGAAAATGGGTAACACCGCCGTACCGTCACCAAGTCGCTGTCCTCGTCTAATTTGAGATGTAAAAAAAGGAAAGAAAAGAATAAATGAAAATAAAGGCAATAAAGGGGCTTGGAAAAATGCATCCATGATCACGTACAACTCGCCTCCTACAAAGGCACCCATAGACAACACCTTCTGGTTCATCAGGACTGTGGATATCCCTTAGACCATATCATTTCATAAAACATGGCTGAATGATCCTCCCGAGGAAACTTCTCTTGTTGGTATCAACCCAATAGGTTATTCTGCTATTTTCTTCATCTTTGTATAGTAGATCTGTAATGTCTTTGAGCTCTTAGATGATATGCTAGGACTCATGCAATGTATTTGATGAAATGAATGATGAAATATGATTAACATAGCTATGATCCCTGTGACTTATGATCCCATGGAGGGTGAAGTTTTTTTTGATGTGCAGGATCATGCCCTATGGACAGGTACCAAGTGGATCGGCACACATGGGGATATGATTAGCCTGGACCTCCATAGGGTTGGAAGAGCCCAATGTGATGGTTGCTGGGATGGTAGGGGTAGGACAACGTTGTGATGAGTCGTTGCACGAGAAAGAAGGACGTCCCTACCAGGACACTTTAGCAGAGACCAGCCTAGGGGGATCACCCACCGCAGAGTGGGACGCTTGCTTTGATGGACAAGACGCCACCGAGGTACCGACGTCGGAGCATGTGGCAAGGTGCTAGGATCATTTGGCATCGCAGGCGTACTGCAAGAGCCCCAGAATGGGCCAACGCTTTGCTTCCGATGTCGATCTTGCCCAAAGGCCAACGCCTCCTCCCAGGGGCTTGACGCCTTTGAGCTCATATTGTGACATTTTAGCATTTAGTGTAAAACCGTAAAATTGAGCATATATAGTGCGCAGCTATCTTTGAAACAAAAGACTTCCCTGGGTTGATAATTTATGTTTCACTTGGTTGTTTGAAATTAATTAAGCAATTATAGTGACCAACAAGTGTAAAAAACAGTGTAATATTATTGGTCAGCCTTGTTGGCTATTTTAATGACATATTTTTGTAATTAAAGGTCATAAGATTGGTATAAATAGATGACATTGGACCTCATTTTGAACATAACACAACTCACTTTCTTGTGAGAGAATTATTTTTAGTCTTTGTCTTGGGATTTTTGCTCTTGGAAGTGAGGCACAACTCTTGTGGAGGATCATCTTTGGCATTTTTATGGTGTTTTATATCATTTGGAAGGTTTACAAATAGGGTTTGATGAGCTCTTCATGATTTGTAAGTGTATTTCTCATGCAAAACTTCTTAAATGAATGGTTGTAGGTTAAATCTCTTGCATTTATTGTTACATTGTTATTACTTTGCTTAATCATTAAAACCCTAGGTAGCAAGCACACAAGTAGGTCCTTGCTATATGTCCCCATGATAGAAAACTTGTTTTAGCCATTGATTAAGGAGGATATATCTTAGTCGTTGCTACACTAGTTCCCCTTTTTCTGAGTTAGCTTTTGAACATAAGTTGAAGAAAGAAGACGTCCTAGGCCTAATTAATTTTACACCTAGGGTTTTGACTTTTAGGGTTTGAAGGGCCTTGTTCTTGCAACACTTTTCACCCTTATATTTATGTTTTGAATCTAGCCGTTTTGCCAAGGATTTTTAAGGAAAGAGGGAGGAGCATGAGGCCTTGCTTAAGCAACACCAGAATGAGCCTCCTTCCCTTAGGGTTTTGACTCTAGGGCCCTGTCATTGCAACACCATAGAGCCTAACTCTCTTGTCCTTGAATTTAGATTCTCCCGAGACTTTGCCCTTGTTTCTGACTCCATAACACCCTAAGGCACTAATCTAAATCTCCAACGTTGAGTTTATTGTGCCAAAAAAACCTTTTCAAAACTCTTAAATTTGAAACCCTAACTAACCCTAACGTCTCACTAACCCTAGATCAATGATGACATCATGCCTAGTTTGAACTCTTGGTTAATGGAAAACGTTGTGGCTTGGTCATCTAGAAATAGACATTGATGTGTTGATAATTTTCATTGGCCTATTTGAAAAACGTTGAGCTCTTTGTCTATGAAAACTAACCCTAAAGAAGGTTGACGTCACCTCTAGTATGGTTGATGCAACACTCTTGTCATATATGAGCATTTGATGATATTTTATGCTAATTCAAAGATTGATTATATACATTGAATACTATATCATTTCCAGTGTTTATTGAGAAGTAATATTATAAGCCATAGTCATTTTTTGCAATCATTGACTTCGTCAATAATTACTGTTGTTCATGCTCATGTATATTAAACATTGATAGTCATTAGTCTATGAAGTGCTAACCACGATTTTCATGTATTAGTTTTATTGTTGCCTTGTCTCGCAAACAGGTTCTTCTATTGTGGTATTTCTTCATTCTTGACTATCATCTTGGCGGTAATCTGTGAGAGGGAAAACTTACCTTGTTTCCTTAACCCTTTGCCTTTCAAAACCCCATATTGTTAGGGACGTCTCCCTTGGGTTTAGCCACCCTAAATAGAAAGAGCTCCCCATCGAGGTGACAGTGGGTGGGGAAGGTCATGTTACACCAGTTTGGCCCTTACCTCTCAGCTATTTGGCCTAAACTACAAGCTGAGCAATAACAGTTCCAGTATTCCAGGGCATATTCTTACTACTCATCTCCCTCCTCCCAGGAGAAAAAAAGGAGATGGTCCCTTGGTACACCGAGAGATATATTTCAAGCCAAATAATTCCAAGGAAACCCTGCCTACCCAGTTGCATTGATGGCTGGCACAAAGGTTGATTCCATGGATTTTGAGCCAGAAGAAGATGATCTGATGGACAATGATATGACAATGGATGATGGCAATGCAAAGATTGTTCCTACTCCTGCACCCAAATTGAAATCAACCATAATGGGAATAACTTCTTGGCTCAACGATGGTGGTCCTGACAACACCAAAAGAAGGATTTTCAGAAAAGAAAATGACATTGAACGCAATAGCCACTTTTTAGCTAGAAAGTAGGAATTCTAGAGGTCCAAATTAGTTCGTTCTGGGAGGATGTCTTTCACTATAAGGAAATTATATGTTGATTCTCCCAAAGATATATTTCAAGCCAAAAAACTATTCAATTGCGAAACTAATGTCATGTTCTATGGATTTAAAATTAACATCTTAGGGAATGAGGATCAGAACTCCGACTGGTGCAAGGAATATTCCTACTAGTCATCTCCTTCCACCCAAAATGGACTAATTTGGGCCTCTGGAATTGCACGTGCAACCTGTGTCCCTGAAGTTTTTGATTATGGAGAGGTGGTTTCTTGGTGTGTCCTAACTTTCAGTTAAGGGCTATTCCATTTGCCCTGCAACATTTTTCATCTTCTTCTTCACCCAAAGCTTCTGAGAACTATCAATTTTACCACAGGATGATCCATCGAGGAGAAAAATACAAGGATTTCCTAAAAAATAAATCATGGTAATCAGTTTTATATGCATGTTGAAGAGCATCTCGATGGCTCCTGCATGTTGTGGATCCCGTGCCTATGTTTGTGGAAGATATGTTCAATGTTTTGGCCCAAAGAAATGGGTCCAATTTCTAAGGATAGATATACAATGTACAATGGTTTTTTTTTTTTAATGGATTTTCTATTAAAAAAAAATTCCTTAGAGTCTTGGTTGTTGCTTCTTCTCTAGATTTAACACCTCTTCTCATTGGCATGGTTCGATAATCTCTTAGTTCTTTGATATTGTATTTACTTAGGTAATTTGTTCTAAAATGGAGCATCTAACAATTGTATGACAATGTACTGTGTCAATCCATCAGGCTTTTATGCAAACAAAAAATGAATTACACATAGTTTCAAACCAACGTTCAATTCTATTCATAATGTAGATAGAACATAGAAATACCATATCACAACGTTGCAGCAAGATCATCATTTTTGTTTCTAGACATGCAACTGTTAATATTTAATGCTAACAACCCATAATGAAAGAAGTTCAATACTTAAGTTAATATGTTACAATCGTGGAATAATGTATCAAGAACACACTTACACCCACAAGTTGCAATAAAAAATAATCTTCAACAAAGTATTCGCTGGCAATTACTAGAAAATTATGGTTTTGCAACAATGGAGCTTGTTTGAAACCAATTCGTGCTTATGAAAATTTCCCTCCGCCTTTCTATTTTCCCACTCTTTTATTCCCTGTAGTTTCTTTTTTTGGTTACTTAATCATTTTTTTTTTCTGAAAATGCCTTGTTGCGCGGGTTGGCGGATTCATGTGTTTCAACCGAGCCATTCTCCTTTGTCTAAATTGTAGTTTCCATTGTTCTTTGACCTACAAATAACACTTCGGCTTCTTCGATATGAATATTTACTTCTGGACTCCCACATCATCCCCTCTTCCATGTTACACATTTTTCACCAAAATGTTCCAATATGTACAATTTGACACTCGGGGCCTTACGGCTCCTCGAGAACCCATCACCCTATTTTGAAGCCGGTCCTACCGCTTCCCACACTTGACAATTTCTTGACATATCTTTGGTAGATCGTCGAGTTCCCGGGTTCAGAAAATTTCAAATTTCTAGATGTTGTTTCCTGTGCCCACTACCTTCATATTTCTTTCCAAGTATGTGCAATATGTATACAACTTATCCAGCAACATACAGAAAATATATTTCCAAGAAATGGAATATCTATTTCATATTTGAATATATTGGACCTTGTTTTCCCTCTTCTATACTTGACCAATTTTTTGTTTATTTTTCCCATCTACTCTCTCTTTCTCTTTACTTAGTCATTTTTCCAAAAATGCAACTCTGACCAACCAGTAGTCATTCGATGCCTAGGCACTTTTCATATTGCAAATTCCCGGACAACCGGGCTCTATATTGAACTTCCATTGTTCCGTCGACTACAAACAATACCCAGACCTCCGCCATATACAATTTTTTTTCCGCACTCCCACATCATACCCTCTTCCGTGATACACAGTTTTCACATGAAAGTTTCAAGACCTGCAATTTGACCTTCAGGTCCTCACATCTCCTGGGGACATATTTTCACCTTGTTTTGAATCCCCTGCGTCCGCTTTCCATATTTCTCCATTTCTTGGAATCTCTTTCGTGCCTCCAATTCCATACTTACCCGATTTTTTTCGCTTGAGGATTCCCGGACATGCGGACTGCACTTTCAGTGTTCCTTGACCTGCAAATAGTCCCCCTCACTTCCAAGATATAGAATTTGACTTCTGAAATCTTACATCAACCCTCTTTCGTGTTACACAGTATGCACTAAATCTTTTTATCAATACAATTTGACTTTCGGGGCACTTCTCCAACTGCGGATTCCCAGTCAGCGGGCTCTAGATTGGACTTCTATTGTTCCATGAACTGCGAATAGTACTGTGACTTCTGCAATATACAAATTTACAACCGGACTCAGATCATATCGTCTTCAGTATTACAGTCTACCTATAATGCCCTCTTATGTGGTACACATTTTGTACTGAAAACTTATGAGACATACAATTTGACCGTTGGGTCCTCACGTCACCTGTGGAACTATTGTCACCCCATTTTGAAGCCCGTCTGTCCTCTTTCCATACTTCGCCATTTATTCGAATTTCTTTCACGGATTGTCGGGTTGGCAAGTTCAAAAAATATCCAATTCCTAATCATTGTTTCCTGTGCCCGCGCCCTTTTTCAATTAGCAATTACCAATTGTATATAAGATCTTATTTATAAGTATGCAATTAGCAAGCATTAATCCTAAACTAGGATTTGAGGAAATCTCCCATTAATACACATAAAACAAAAAATTATGGATGGTTATATTATCCCTTCCGAGTGTTAATTTCAAACATCATGGAATGCCATTTACGGGTCGTCGGGTTGTTACGTTCACGAAATCTTCAATCCTCGATTTTGAAAACGAGTCCGACCGACCATTTCTCTATTCCATACTTAGCTACTTTCCCCTAATTCTGCAAATATATAAACTGGCCGGTGAATTTCCCCATCATGCTCTCTTCTGTTTTACATGTTTTGCACTCAAAACTTCTGATACATAAAATTTGACCGTGGGACCCAGCTCGCCTCTCCTGAGTATCCCCCGTAACCCTATTTTGAATCTCGTCCTATCACTTTTCAAACCTTTTCATTTTTTTCTTGCTCTCCCTCATCTACGTGACCTTTGCACTTGTCTATAATAAAAACATGTTTGTATATATATATATATATATATATATAGTACATTTTGCACTGAAAACTTCCGAGACATACAATTTGACCATCGGGTCCTGACATCTCCTATGGAACTATTATCATCCCATTTTGAAGCATGTTTGTCCACTTTCCATACTTCGCCATTTCTTCGAATTTCTTTTGTGGATCGTCGGGTTGGCAGGTTCAAGAATAACAAGACAGGAGTCCACAACAACTATTTCCCGAATGGGTCATTATATTTTTTATTCCACACTCATGGAACAAGCCATTTTTTATTGGGGCAAGCTAATTTCCCATGAAATCTGTTCCCAATTGTCAAGCTTCAAAAGAGAAAAGAAATTTTATGTCACCCTACTTAGTTTTTGTGATAACACATTGCTGCCAGTTTCCATAACTGTTTCTGTCCAAGAATGTCAACTGGGAATTCGACCCAGTAACGTTCTGGTACTAGGCCTTGTGGAAGCATAAGGCCTCCCACTATTTTTATGAGTTTTTTAATGGCTTCGTGTCTATTTTCAAAGTTTATTTGTTGGGAGAAGATGCTCCCTACATATCTGAACAAGCAACCAGTTTTTTAGATAGGAAGGGGACACTTGAACATTTGGATAATTACACTGTGATAAGGATTTTTGGCTCCAGGGAAAAACCTGCTCTCCTTCCATGTCACATTATGGACAAAATGTTTGTTATAGAAGTAGCACGACAATACAACTACTGGTTGCATCTATTCCAAGAGAAGAGAAAAAAATAGTTCAACCTTCGAAAGTCAAGGACTTTGTGTTGAAGAGCGTCAACAAAATTGACAAATTTGCAGCCCATTCTAGCAACTTGAACTTGAGATATGTTGAAAGCCTAAGAGGGTTCGACCCCAATAAAATTTGTGTACAACATTTACAAACACTTGGTTTCGACAATTATTTTCTCAAAAAACACCTGACCGAAAATAGAGACACTGGCGGCAAGGCTCCTGCGTCTGATACCAATGACCTAGACACATTGCAAAGAAGCACTAAATTGTACATGCAACAGGGAAAAGGCCCCGGTGAGAAGAGTGTTCAATCAGCGAATATCACTCCCAAAAGTATGACATCCCGGAGCATCGCTCCAATGACCCACCTGTTGTGAGGGAAATCTCCTTACGCACTAGCAAATAGGGTTATGCTTTGCATGCAGATATGACCAAGAGAAAATATACTTTCTACCTTCGTCCCCAGACTTAAATCCTATTTCTTTTCAGTAAAACATGGCTAGATCAACCTACCTTGTTCCAAGCGTTTGATGTCGATCCCTTGTCGCACTTGATCACTTGTTCGCAGTTCTCCTTTCCAACGTTGACCTGAATACAAGACAAGCAACAATTACACATGCATCTTACCTATAGACTAACAGGTTAGAGATTCAAACATGTACTTAACAAATTATGAATAACTCATGAATTGGGATGGGAAAAACATTTTATTTATTACTTTGAATCAGTTAACTTACAAAAAGTCGAGACTGGTCACCGCTCCGCGAACCTGGTCCTGGGATCCTCTTCAACTGCCCTCCAACTTCTTTGCTTCGTATCTCTTATGGCACAAGGATGGCTAAAGGGTTGGGACAATGGGAATATGCAAATGGGCAGTGTTTCTTTGCTATATTTTTCCTCCTCCAAATGGGACCCCTAGCCCTTCTTTTATAGGCTAGAAGAAGCTAGGTATTTGGACGAACCCTCGGCCATGCATGGCCGGGAGTTTCAGTTAACTCACCCAGAGCTGTGTGTTCCGTTGGCAACTTTCCCTTTTTTGTGCTTTTGTCGGTCCATGCAGGATGTTTTAGGTCAGCTAGCATGTACACGCGTGCAGTAAAGGAGTAGGGCACGTGGGCCATTATAAAAGAGGTTTTTTAAAGAGTTGCTCAGTAGTGCTTTGGCAAAGAAGGGATCTGAGATGGCCTGATGCCAGGTAAGCATGTATGGTTCAATTGAGGGTTATAACACCACCACATCAACAAAGAAACTCAGAGTTCTTCAAATGGAGGAGGAGATAATGACCCTCCTCACTCTAAAATTGATAGTTCTCACAAGCTTCCAGTAAACAAGAAGAGAAAAAAAATTGTGGGACAGGCGGAAGAGCCCGAAATTCAGAGTGAGAACATGGAACTTAATCCTGATTTGGATAGCGTACTCTGGTACCTTGATCAACCCAGAGATGTGATCCAACATAGTTGTGCAATGGATATATCTGATACCAAAAATTTTGACGAAGATGAATCATTTGTGTTCTAGAGCGTTCTTTTTGACAACCAGTCCAAAAAATTGATTATTGAAAAAAAAAATGTAAAAAATAAGAAAGGAAAATCTTGTTAAGAGGTTAACCTTGCAAACATGCGACAGTCCCAAGTCTGTGAACTTCAAATAGCAACCATAGATGCACTTCATAATTCCATTGGAGGCATCGAGGTCAAGGATGCCAAATTGAAGGATCAGATCAAGGAATTGGAAGAGGCTTTAATTCCTATGCCACTGCTTGCCAATCCTTTGGCAAGCATTCTTTCCACCCCTGCAACCAAGTTAAAAGGATCCTCCAGCCTCCTCGCATCGTGTACAGGATATGTGGAGACTCATATCAAGAAAAGAATGGAACTGGTTACTGAGGTGTGGGAAACATCACAAACCATAACTTCCCTTGGAACGAGGGCACATAATTTTCTTGAACATTTGCAAATGGAGTTAAAATATGAAGAAAATTTCTATTTAAACATGGTCCTTCCTTTTGGCACCATTGTCAACAACATGACAGAAACAAGAAGAAGACAACAAGATCTTCCATCCAAAACCAGATCGGTCAATTAAATGCATGCTGGAAAGAAAAATTGAAGAACCTGCATCTCATTGTTTAGTCATGTGAACAAGCCATATAAGAGAAAGGAAAATTATTCACAAAGATGTCTAGAATAAACTTAGTCGAAAGGACCAACGACTTCCAAGAACCCAACTTAATCGTCAACTCCTTTCCCTTAACTAGGAAAGACTTCGATAAACAAGTTGATATGTTTAAGGCATTGTCTTTGGAAAATTTTTACAACATCCTTGAATATGGTCAAGATGAAGTCGACGACTAGCTAGTTGACTATTCAGTACAGAATGAGGAAATTGACCAGGCTCTACGTAATCTTTCTATTGAATTTTAGAGGCTCTACGTAATCTTTCTATAGAGATGTCTGCAAGCACAAAGCTTGTTGAGAAATTAGAAGGCATAGACAACTTCCGTGCCTGGAAGTATAGGATCAGTCTGATCCTTGCAAAGAATGACCTATCAAGATTTATCAAAAAAGAAGTGGAGGAACCTAAAGATGCCGTAGAGAAAGAGAAGCATCAGAAGGACTCAATCAGGGCTCAGAGAATCATTGCAGATTCAATCAAAGACCACCTGATCCCGTATGTATCGTCAAAGAAAACCCCAAAGGAGATGTTTTATGCTCTAAGAAAACTATATGAAGGAAAGAACATCAATCGAAAGATGAATCTCAGAACTCAGTTGAAGAATACCAAGATGCAGAAAGGAGAAATGATTCAAGAATATTTCTCCTAAATGTTCGAAATAAAAGAACAGTTGAAAGCGATTGGAGACACCATCGACGAAGACAAATTTGTAATGACCGCCCTAAATGGTCTCGCAAGACCTTGGGATGCCTTCATCCAATTAGTATGTGGTAGAAAGGAGAAACTACAATTTGAAAGCCTATGGAAAGAATGCACCCAAGAAGAAACAAGGGTAGCCAACCGTGAAGTGCTACTAGCAAGGGACGATGATCAAGCCCTAGCTACTCATACAAAAGGAGGAAGGAAGAAACCCTTTTTCAAAATGGAATCTCATAGAGACACACAACCATCAAACAAATTCAACAATCAAGAATCTCATTCAAGAAACTTTCAGAAGAAAGGACAACGCAAGGGACGAGATCTCTCATCTATACAATGCTATCATTGTGATAAG
>SNQJ01S0148005.1:0-18006 GCA_010110895.2 Picea sitchensis
GGAACGAACATTAGATGCATACAGGGTACAAGCCGAAATGATGACTAGGCAAGAAATGCCATAGTTCAATCAAGCCCCAACTCCATACAATACTGCACAACAACAGTACAATACTATGCAACAACAATACAATACTATGCAACAACCATATAATAATGTGAATCTGTAGTACATCCCGACACAACCCCAGTACAATACCACACAGTACAATCAGACACCAAAGTTTAACGCGCCAAGAGGTGATCGAGAAGGCTACCGAGGAGGAGGATGAGCTAGAGTGTGTTTTATACGTGGTAGAGGACTAGTCACATGTCACAATTGTTAGCAATAAGAACATTATGCACGAAAATGTCCACTTCCACCAACAACTTGTATGCATTTCCGCGCATTGGACCATGAGACAAAGGAATTTCCAACACTACTAGTAAAGATTCAGGAAAAGAGGAACCAGAAAAATCAAAATGTCTAGTGTATTTCAGCCAAATCTAGGGATGACAGACGAAACATCAATATAGTCACTTGTGGAGGAACGAAAACAAGAAGTGATGTAGTTCGACAAGAACCAACACATAACCAATGGATAAAGAAGAACACTGAACAATGAAATTAGTTCGACGAGCCAAAAGAAAAGGAGAATTTTAAGGAAGCCAGACAAGAATTTTAGAAGGAGGACACAACGTCGACTTCAACTGTGCAGCCATTCAAGGAAGCCTCAGAATATGAGATGCCACCATCATTGGATCATACTAATGGAATGCAGCCCAAGGGACAAGTAAGTACAATCAAAGGATTTTTGCAATCATGTGTGAAATTATTAAGTGATCCCTCATCTGTGAAAATATTGAAAAACATACTAGAGAAATGTAGCAGCAAGACGGAAGAAAAGATAGAACCAAAAACCGTCAATCACCTACACACCCGAAAAAGAACAAGTAGATAATTTAGACTAAATGCTAACATTGGGGATTTCAATATGGGCGACATTATACTAGACCTAGGATCCGAAGTGAATGTGCTACCCAAGAAGACCTGACAATGTATGGGAGAGCCAACACTGGGATACTCAAATGGCCAATTAAAACTAGCAAACCAGCATAGAGTCCTACCAATAGGTAGACTGAAAGGAGTGATAGTAGATCTTGATGGAGTGTGCACTAAAGAAGACTTTGAAGTCATTGAAATAGTGGATGACACAACACCTTATGTGACACTTCTTGGTCTAGATTGGGAATTTGACAACCATACCATAATCAATATGAAAACCAGGAAAATGACATTTGAATCCGGAGAATATAGGGTCATAGCACCACTAGATCCATCAAAAGGGGAGAGGTTCGTAGAACCCACTTTTCTGGACTTAGAGGAGATTGGCCAGTTGTATAGAACAACTGCATGCGATGAGGATTACATAAACCCAACTGTAGAAAGGGTACTCAGTTGGCAGAGCATTACTTCATGCACAACAGACTCAGACACCGGGTTAGAAAACTGGCAGTAGAGACTACATGAAGTATCCATACGAATATGTGCAAGAATATACCGCGCAGTAAGATGGGTAGGCACATAAATCAGAGAACCACCCAATTTCCACAGACTAAATGATTTGGAAACATTCTTGAAACAATACGAAGATGAAGTATTAGAAAACCAACGACTGTTAGCACTTGAATAACACTTAATGCCACACCTGCAAGATGGTGGGGTGCACATAAAGAGACCATTACAGATTGGTATCAATGTAAGTGACTACTACGCATAAGGTTCGACACAGAACATGAATACAAAAACAATAGAAATACCAAGGACAAGAGGCACCAACGAAACACTTGGCGAAGTGAAAAATGTTGAGGAAAATGACACCACTAGAGGAATGGCCTCATCACTTCATACATACTTTAGAGGGCATACTACCGAACTGGTATACAGACCAGGAATTGCGCAAAGGAACTACAACATGGAGGACATTGCAACATAACTTCATAATCACTTTCTCATTCGAGCATGAGAACCCCAATATAGACGCAGTTCTCAAACAAATCAAAGGAGTAATATTCATCAAAGAACTGAAAATAGAATATATCATAGAAGAGCAACAACGGAATAAACAGACAATCAAGGAAATACTTTCATGTTATCATGTACAGGAGGAAGCACCATCTGAAGATGACCCATGCGACATTCATATCGAATAAGTAGAAGGCAAAAGATATGTGGAAGGACCACCCATAGAATCATAAATCATTGCCATGCCAATCAAGGTAAAGAAATTTAACATCGAGACAGTTGAGCAGCCCAAAATGGCCAGCATTGGAGACTACTGGGATGATAAAATAGTAGAAGGCATCATATAATTGTTGCGCAAATATAGCAACCTTTTTCCCACAACATTTACAGAGATTAAGGGTATAGCCGGAGAATTGGGATAGATGAAGATACCACTCAGACCTGAAGCGAGACCTATTAGACATCGACCCTATAGACTGAACCCCATATATAAACATAAAGTTAAAGATGATATCTATAGGATGCTCGAAGCCAACATCATCAAACCAGTTGAGGAATCAGAATGGATGAGCACGAGGGTAGTATAGGACAAGAAACAAGGAAGAGGGATCAATACATGCGTCGACTTGAGGAAGTTGAACGATGCATGTCTATATGACCCATTCCCTACACCATTCACGGATAAATATTTAGAGAATTTCGAGGGACACAAAGCTTACTCATTCACTGATGGATTCTCAGGCTACCATCAGATTAAGATAGCACAAGAGGACAGACACAAGACCATGTTTGCGATGGAATGGGGATCTTATCAGTACACAGTCATGCCGTTTGGACTGAATAATGCACCCACAATATTCTCCAGAGTGGTCATCGCAACATTTAAGGAATTCATCCATCAGTTTCTTGAAGTATACCTGGATGACTGGATAGTTTACAGTATGCTAAAAATCCATGTGGAAATGATACGATTGATGTTAGAGAGATGTAGACAATGCCAGATATCACTGAACATTAAGAAATTCATATTTGGAACACTGTTTGGGATATTATTGGGCTATATAGTATGCAAACAAGGCTTGTTAGTGGATCCAGCCAAGATCGTCGTCATTGTTAACTTACCAGCACCAAAAATAGTCCGCCAGCTAAGAGCAACGTTAGGGCACACATGATACTACATGAAATTTATTAAAGGGTATGCACAGATCATAGTCCCAATGGAAAAACTGTTAAGGAAAGATACAAAGTATCAATGGAATGACGAGTGTCAACATGGTTTGGATACTCTGAAGCAAAATATGGTTACCATTTCCAAACTGGGAAAAGACATTCCATGTGCATGTAGATGCATCAATGATAGCACTGGGAGATATATTAGCACAACGAGGAGTAGGATACTTGGATCATCCGATAGCGTTCACAAGAAAAAAGTTATTAGAATCCGAACATAATTATAACACGACAGAAAGAGAAGGCCTAGCTATGGTCTATGCACTACATAAGTTCAGACATTACCTATTGGGAAAACACTTTAAGATGTTTATAGATCACTCAGCCCTGAAATACCTAGTCAACAAGCCAGTGTTGGGGGGGAGAATCTGCCGATGGTTACTACTATTTCAAGAATTTGATTTTGAAGTAATAGTTAAACCAAGGAAACTGAATGCAGGACCTGACCACCTATCCAGGGCCACAAATGGAGACGAACCTACAAATTTAGAAGACAACTTTCTGGATGCACAATTACTCTTAGTACAGATTATTGATTCTTACTTCATAGAGATCATCCATTACTTGAGCACATGTACTGCACCGTAAGAATATACCACCGCATAGAAGAAGAACCTGGTAGTCTGCGCAAATGACTATCAATTGATCGCAGGACACCTATACAAGATGGGCATAGACAACATCTTGCGAAAGTACACATTAGAGCACGAACGACCAAGATTTTAGCAGAATCCCATGAGGGAATCACAGGAGGGAATTATGCAAGAAAATATACCATGCAGAAGGTACTACGTGCAAGACTATGGTGGCCAATGATTCACAGGGACTCGAAAGAGTACTGCCAGGGATGCATTGTCTGTCAAAGGGTAGGCAAACCCAACAGAAGGGACAAGATGCCACTACGACCACAAGTAACATTACAGACATTTAATAAATGGGAAATGGACTTTGTGGGACCAATTAACCCACCATCCAAAAGAACAGGGGAAAGATACATTATCACCATGAGGAAATACCTAATAAGATGGGAGAAAGCTGCACTAGTAAACGATTGTAGTGCAAAGACAACTGCACACTTCTTGTTTGAACAAGTCATCACTAGATTTGGGTGCCCAAGATTTTTGATGAGCGACCAAGGAATACACTTCATAAACAAAAACATCTGCGTGTTGATTGAAGAGTTTGAAGTTCATCACCAGAAGAACACACTGTACCACCCACAGGAAAATGGCACAATAGAATCCTTCAACAAAAGTTTGGAGAACGCACTGACAAAGATCTGTAATGTCAATAGAGACGATTGGTACCCCAAAGTACCAACAATATTATGGGTGTATAGGACCACATGAAAAAAGTTGACATGGCACACACCATTCAAGCTAGTCTATGGCCAAGAAGCAGTAGTGCCATTAGAATTTTTAGTACCCAACTTACACGTAGAAACTATCATACAGATGACAGAACGAGGCGCAGTACAGGAAAGACTGAATTAGTTATTGTCAATGGAGGATGACTGAATCCTAGAAGGATTCCATCGATAAGTGCAGAAAGCAAGAGACAAATCTTGGCATGATCAACACATCAAGAATAAAACGTTTAAGGAAGGAGATCTAGTATTGTTCTACGACAACAAGTCATTTCAGCACCCGGGGAATCTCAAAATGCATTGGTTAGGAACATTCGAGGTAAAATCTGTCACAGACGGAGGAGATGTACAGTTAATATATTTAGCAGGTGCAGAACTCATAGGAATGATCAACGAGAACCAACTGAAGCTGTACAAGGACAGTCGACCACCCACCACACAGTATAAAAAAAAAAAAAAGAGAACAAAAAGGAAACAAGAATAAAAAGTGTGCAACATGCCAGAGATAGAAAGGACACATGACGTTCGAAACACAAATTCGGAAAAGGAATGAACAACGGTTATATACAGAGGGAAAATAAGCAGGAAACGAAAATTCGGCAAAAGCTGTATGACAGGACAACACTAAGCGGAATTAAAGCACGACAAGGATCGATGGGACATCACATTAAACACGCCAATGCGAGATGACAAAGAAAACTGAATGGAAAGTACAAAACCTCCACAGATGCATTGAACCCATAGTTATAATGCATTAAACACATAATAGAGGAAGCGTCTTCAACAAGCTTTGTGACCAGTCCATACAGCATGCGAGCACGAGAGCGACTATTCTATTCGCGAAAGGAAAACAAAGAGAGAGTAATAGCAACCGAAATGACCAGAGAGAGACCACAGAACTCCCAAAAGTTATTTAAACTAAGAAAACATTCGACAATCACCACTATGGCACCACTGAAGCCAACAGAAGCAAGTCAGATATCCAGACCGACCAGGGTTCAAACTAGGTCACAGGGAGCACTGCAAGAGAATGAGCAACAACTTCCTGATATCATCGACATTGATGAAATCCCATCCCTAGAGAGGACAACGATGAACTCTACACTGATACTAGAAGAAATTCAATAGCCACAAGTAGAAGCCATGAAAGTGGATACGCTAGCAGCGATGCAGGCACCTCGGAACAAGGAAGTGGAAACTCAACATGAAGTGCAGCCAAAAAGCACCAAAGCAACCCTGGAGGTTAACGGAATGACACAAAATTTGGAAGCACCAGCGCAACCAGACGAGTCGCAAACGACCATCTCAGGTCAACCAACAGAGGAGATTATTGTGAATGCCTCAGCTTGGCTAGAATGGATGATGGGGAAATAACCAAAAGTTGATGGAACTTCGAACCAACCACCATAGCAGGAAGACAAAGTTTAGATACCGATCTCACCCCATAAGAAACCTGTAGCAGAAATTGTTCTACCACACATACCAGCTAGAGTACAGGTAGAACTGGAGTTACTGGATCATGTTAGGAAGCTCAAGTATTCCAACCACGATGTATCAGATGAAACCAAGTTCACAGAACTTGAACAGAGGGTCTTTATGTAGACCATAACTGTAAACCAACTTGGAGAAATGATTAGCCAGCCACACCAGTGGGTAGCTTGGCTGGACAGAACAAGAATCTTAGGTTTGCTTAAGCTACCACATTTTGGCAGAGGCTAGTACGCGATAGCATGCGTCAAGTAGCTGTTAGAAGTCACACATGGAGGGGATATATGGATGGACAAACCCATCCCCATAAATGTTGAGCTTATCACACAAATCACAGGGTTACCAACCTGGGGTATGAATCCTGTGTTGATTTTGGACAACAAATCCAAGGATAAAGCATTAGAAGAAGAAATGAAGAAGAAATATGGCACCTCCAGGGGAACGAGGGGCATCATTATCAAACAAATCAAAAACACATCTACATAATTGGGCGCAAAGATCTTAGTTTGCAAATTTCTCAGAAAATGCCACAAAGAGGAAGTACCAGTAGGAGTCATTGTAGTTGCAAATCAGTGCGCAGAAGGAACCTCTATGAGCTGGGATCCATATCTATTGAACTTATTTCAAGAGGACTGCAAGGATGCATAGGACCTAGGCACACAGTTTCATTACTCATGGTCGATTACCCTAATAGCCTTCATGGGATGGCGAGAACCAAGGTATGTAATTTTTTGTACCAGACCACAGCCAGCGGGAGCTAGATACCTATTACTGAGATCCAGGCCATAGGCCAGGCATAAGAGGGAGAATGAAATCATATTCAAAGCATACCTATGAGATATACAAGAATCTATAAGTCGATCATGGAGAATAACACCAGAGGCTATCACGCGATATGCAAACATCGCCAATTTCCGGGCCACAAGACAGACAATGTGGATACAACCAAGGAAGGATCCAAATAAACAGTGGCTACAGATGAACTACTGCATCAAAGAGGGTGATATTGACATGGTCATCAACGAATGTACTGATGACTGGAGGATCCCAACCATTACCCGAGGAAGTACCGGAAACAACAATAGAAGGAGAGGCAGAACAACCGGAAACACAGCCTCTGGAAATCCAAGTGCCCAAGAAACCATGAACTGGCCACGAAAATCCGACTCAAGAAGACGAAGGGTCAAAGAAAACAGGGACCCAGAAGGGGAAGAAAGAGACTACACATCTAAAAAAAGCTAAGGGAGCACAAGAGACTGCCCCAAACCCCATCACACAGGAACCAGGGGGAAATAAGAGACCAGTCGCGCAGGAAGGAGGTGCACACAAGAAATCAAAGGTGAAAAGAGCATCACTAGACTATACGATCATGAAGGATGATGGGGAAATGATTGCTATAATGGTATAGGATTTCTTAGAAGAATATTTCGATCATGCAGCACATCACAGGGATAAACTGCAAAAAGATCTGGTAGAAATGGGACAGTTCCTTAAGAAATTTGGGGAGGCACAGACAACAAGAAGTAGCAGAGGCATAGATCCACCGATAATACAGACCAGAGAAAGAGTGGAGGTAGAAGAACGAGACCCAGTCCACTCCATGCCACACACAAATGAAACGATTTACATCAAACCTAGCATGCTGCACATGGATGAAATCATGGGGTAGACACCCCCAAAGGACTTGGACCACATCCAATTAGTCTTAACACAGATTCCATCAAGGGAAACACACAAATTGCAGGTTAGCGTCGACCATGAGGTATAGTCTTGTGCACATAAAAACTTAGTCAAGCTACAACAAGCAACAAAGAAGCAAGAGGTGTTGGAAAAAATCTGTGAGCATGCCAAGATCGAAACTCGGGAGGAAAAAGAACGTAGGAATGAACTGGAGTGAAGAGTGGGAGGAGTTTTTGAGAAATTCCCAAGCACCACGCAAGGGAATGAACTCCCAGTAGCAGGAAAGATTGACCAAATTACAGAGGCAATTGATCAATATCAGAAGGAGATTGAGAATCTTTGCGAACAAATCACACCAACCACTCCACTGGAAGTGAAGGAGCAGAGGAAGTAGGAAGAAATAGCATAGCTGCAGGAGATGGAACAACAGGTTAGCACAATAGTTGAATTGATCGATAAATCAACACAACTTTGGACAAGGTTGGAGGAGGATCCACAGGTCCAACGCTGAGAAAAGGAAGAGGAAAGGATCAATGCAACAATCCAAGAACTCAAACAGAGACAAAAGACCATACCAATCCCAGAATGAGTCAAAGGGACGCAGGAGATGAACAAGATGCAGGCAGAACTTATCACTGTGCAAACACAGAAACATGAACGTTAGGCTCAAATAGAGCCACTATAGGAATGGGTAGCAGAAATACTCGCACATGTAGAAGGAGATAAAACGTAGATAGCATAGACCCAGACCGAATGTACAGGATTGCTGAGTGATGAAGTGACAGTTCAGGTAGTAGACACCATCAAGGAGAATACTATGCAGACACTGACAAAAGAAACATATCTCAAGGAAAAGTTCCAGACGATCACCAAGGAGATCGAAGAAGCTTAGAAGTATTAGGTGACTCAGGATGAGTCACATGTTAGTGTTGGGGGCCTGTTGGCACTAGGTTGAAGTGGAAAGAAGGATGATCGTGGGAAAGAAAGCGTGCAGAAAAAAAGTAACAACTGGAAGGTAACACAACACGTGTGCATGCAAGAAAGCGTGCACAAGGAAAACGATAGCTGGAGGAAGAACAACATGTGTTCATGGGAGGAAGACCTCACGTCAGTAGGGCTATGGATTTGGTAATACATTGTAAATGGATGAAGAGACCGATATATATAAATAGAGATACGCAGGTATCATATAGAGGTTCATTCTCTTTTGTATTAGTTCATCTTTTGTAATGTTCTATCATAGCTATGTACGAGTTGATGCGTTATGTAATGCTACTAGGAACCAGTTTTGTAAGTTGTTGAGCTAAGAACAGAGTAGAGGAGGAAGATATGAGGATTAGATCATAGGATGTGGAGCCTGGTGTGATCTAGTTCACCTCATACAGATCTTACCCATTAGAGGGAATTGTAAGCGCACGACGCTGGAGATGCAAAACTACCATAATGAAAGAGAGAAGAGCCAAATCTTTGTGGACATAGCACAGGAGGGGGTGAACCATGGTAATATATTTGTAATGTGATGAATGCATGTATATCTTTATTTTCTTTCAACTGTTAATTTTTATGCTTAATGAATGAGTTAATGCATTTTTATGGAATACGATTGTGTTCTTCGGGAAATAAACTGTGAAGGATAGAAGCATTCCCGTGAGTACTAGTAGATTGCAACCACGATTCGTAGTATATGGCTCATATTAATAACCTCCTATCTCATACTCAATCCTAGGCTATAAACACTTGAGTTTTATAGCCACCCATTTAAATCTATCTCTGGTGAGACTGCATAGTGCACTCTGTGTACTGTGTTGCCTTCTGGTTTACCAGGAGGGCTGATAGTTTTAGAGGCTTTGTTGGAAACCCGAAAGACATGAACCCTAGGTCAATAACTCAGACAGTAAAAAAAAGAAGTTAAACCAACACTTGTGCACCAAGATGGGTATCAAAGACTCCAAATGACATTTGGTTCTGAAATACCGCGGGGCTCTACATAGATACATCCAAACTGAAATGGATTTTCTGGACATCTCATCACTCGGTGATGCTTATCAATATGTTGTTAAAATCAAGAAGAAATTTAAGCACCATAACAAATGGGATTTTGGGTCTGCAAGTATGCAACAACTAAAGTATGATAAAGATGACCCTAACAAATAGTATCCTGAAAACCAGTCCAAGCCACAAGAAAAAAAGGGTCACTGGAAGACAAAGAAGGTCACCGAAATATGGTGCAATTTCCACAAAATCCCCTGGAACAACACCGATGAATGTCACTCAAAACATTCATTGGTGGCCAAGATCAAAGACAAGGATTTGAACCCTGATTCATAATATGGTTTTGAAAATACTGGTAAAAGAGAGATCATTGATGCAGACCCCACTACTATTGTCGCAACCACAAGAATTCAACCAGAAGAACCAATAGATCCTGAAGAGGGGGAGTTCCTTTTTCATTCACAGATGTGGGTGAAGGGGACCCCGCTACATTTTATTGTTGATAACAGAATCCAAAATAACCTTATCTCAGCATAGGTCGTCAAACAATTGGGATTACCGACAACACCACACCCACAACCATACAATATCGGGTGGCTTCGCCAGGGATGAAATATATGTGTCAGCAAGTAGTTTCGATTGTCATACGACATCAGTCCCTTCAAGGATGAGGAATTATGTGATGTTTCCCCACTGGATGTTTGTTATTTTCTCTTGGGCCAACCATATATGTGGAAGCACCATGTTGTTTATGAGTCTCAACCCCACAGTGTCATTGTTTCTCTGGGGATTCATCTCTACAGAATCCCAGAGGTAGTTCCGACTGTTGTTCCACCTAAACAGTTCAGCAAGGTAGTATCTCATACTACAAAATTGAGCTTCTTCACAATCTATTCAAAATGTGAACATAAGGATACTACAACCACTACAGCCTTTGCCCAAGCACCTTCTATCCAACAGAAGCAGGTGGAAAAGATTGTAGAAAAGTGTAAAGATTCCTTCTGCACACATTCATATCATGTATATAGACTGGTTAAAAAGGTCCAACCCTTCCAACCATAGGTTTGTGACAACCTTCAACAAGCTAAGAAATGCAACTTCTCCAACAAGGCAAGCAACTCATCAAGATGTAGATTCAACAAACACTTTTCCCTCTCCTCCGAGAACTCAACACAATGGAGACAATTGATTCCTAAGGAGGGAGTATTGATCCAAGTGGATATCAGTGGCCACCCACCTTTTCCAATTGGATCAAAACCATTTTCTGGCAATTTTGGTAATTTACTATTTTTAGCAATTTTTAACTTCTGGGGCCATTTTGAGGGCCTAAATGAAGGTTTTGGGACCGAGCTTCTAGATGATGGCCAAGGGCTCTAATTGATCCCTGTAAATTAATATCCTCAGCGATACATTTCCAACGATCTATTGTGTTCCCCAAACAAAGATCGAATGCCAAAGTTACGCCCCCGGGAAGTTGATACACCAAACTACCCAAAATGGGGTCCACAAAATTGTTGTCTTTTCATCTTTCGGGGTTAGGGTTTTGGGATTTTATTTATGATAAAAATGACTTTGGAGCCTCTATTACAGGAAAATCCCCCTATGGACAAGTGTATTTCCTCTTGAACCCTAAATCTCTAAGATCAAGACATAAAGGTGCTAACTTTGGTCACTGACATCCTTCTAAACCTAGCTAAGTCAATAAAATAGAGAAAAGGAAGAAGAATGTACCTTTTTGTCGATGTTTTCCCTTTTACCAATCCAAGTTGAGCCTTAATCCCCAAGCTCTTAAATAAGTCTTGCAATCCAATAACAACAAAGACAAAACAACTTCCTATTCTACCATGATTAATCCAAAACTAGATCTATCTATCATAGACAAGTTCATGTAGACATACACAACCTTGAAAGAAACAGACCAAACACATGTATTAATGAGAACTAGATAGAAATACTTACAGACCTTTGATGAAGTTGAAAAAGCCTCTTCCAACTCTCCTTGTCCATCCCCTTGCTCAAATAATCCATGATCAACATGAATATGATTTACTGATTATCTCCCTTATGAGATCATAAGTTTGATGCCTCTAAACTGCCATTTCCTTTTCACCATGAGAAGGCCTCCTTATATAATCTTGGAGAGACCCAACCACCTTAGATATTCTTTGGATAGGTTGAGGATCCTTCTTCATCAGTTTTGGATCTTACCTAAGATCCAACCTTGACCTCAGATTCAAATCCAACCAACTCCAGAGATGAGGGGGATTTATCCTTGATTTTCCTCAACAGTAAAATATTCCCTCAAACAACCCAATGCTCCCTTAGAATGGGACATAAAGTGTTGCAATACTCCCCCAAAGAAGGGTAGGGAGTGCTGGCACTGCCTGACAGTGGGTAGGGGAGTGCTGGCCTTAAAAATTGATTTTTAAGTGGTTTTATTCATGGAAAATGCTTTGTACTCTTCATCAAATGATTTCTCTTACTTAAACCAGTCTTTGAAGGTGTCTCAAGTGTCCTTTTTATGTCGTTAGTGACACGACATAAGCAATATGGAAGTATGATGTTTGCGACACTTGCGGCCAAGATGCGACACTTGTAATGACGACAATAGGTCATCATTAAAATGAGTAATTTTGATGTGTAACAGATTTCCCCCCAAAGTGTGAAGTTAGAAGACAAAAAATGATGACTGAAGTACTTTGTAGACTTTTTCGAGAAAGGGTATGGACATGGAGAACCTGGTAGAAGATGCACACAACCATCAAACAAATATTATGATATGTTTCAAACCCAATGCAGGCATACCTATGCTTGGTTGATAAAGCCTTGCAAGGTATGGCCGCCATAAAATACACTACGGATCCATAATTGTATTAACAAAAAGGTATAGACACCCAATATACAATGTGGATCTATACTTCCATGATATGAATTGATCGTAGCAATGAAAAATACACAGTGGATCTACGAGATGACAAGACATAGCCACAGAAAAATACAAAGTGGATCTATGTGACAGTATATGTGTCAATGTTAAAGAGAAACTCCGTCACAACTTGGGTAAAGTACATACGAGAGTGATCACTCAACCCAGGGTATTCTTACTGGTCCTAATGCAGTATGAATCTAACCATGCGAATAGATGTCCTGATGTCGAACATGGCAGAGACCACTTGATTACCGGTCAATGAGGTAAGTCGTTAACAAGTGCGAGGGAAATCACCATTGATATCAATGATTCCCAAGGTACCCTAGCACATTCCAGCGAGTGTGAATAAATGAGCTGAAATCTAACATTCGTGGAATCATCCGATCAGGAGTCAATGATGTAAATCCACTGTCGGAAGCGAGGAGGCCTACCATTGAGGCATGCAGGTCCCAAGGTACTAACTGGTTTCTAAGTCTAGTTCCCAGATAATGTGATGAAGTCGATAGGAACAGATTCATTGAAGGAGGGCCTTGATGTATCCCACATCAATGACACGAAATGGACACATAGATGTAAATTGGTGGATCAAATGCACATGGACTGACAAGGTGTTGAAACAGGAAATTTGTGATGGTTGACTCTTGAGGTAGATACTTCCCTTGAACACTGAGGCACAACAACATAAACATGACATGGACCAAAACATGATGATGCAATGGATACTATGAATTTCTTCGCATGACCCAAACGAGTAAGAAAACTCAGAGGATTGGTTCAGTGTAGAGATTCAGCAGATTTAAAATGCATGCAAAGACAAAGTGTCGTGTTCAAGGGAGACCGTAAGAGTGACTTGTAATGTTTTCAAAAATGGGTTGGCTTCCTTCCTTCAAAATTTCCCCCCATCCATATGGACGAGTACCTATTTTTATTTTAACAAGCTCGAGGAGGGTAACACATGCTCAATATAACTCACCTTTGGTAAGTCCCTCTTCCTTTGTTTAACGAACTGGAAGAAGTAAGGGTTCGGTCCCATATGGGCCCTTCAATGTATGATTGTTTAACGAGTATAGAGAAGGTAAAATCGGTGATTTTTCATATTTAGAGAGTCTGAAAAGAACTTAAAGACGACTCCAATCTTGTCCTTTTTCATAATGTTAGTCTCGCAGGGCCGACAAAGAGATAAATTATCACTCGAAAGACTCCCTTCCAAACCTTTTAACGAGTGGGAAAGGAAGAAAGATCCCTCGACAATATTTTCATGTTTAGAGAGTCTAAAAAGAGCTTAAATACAACTCCAGGGGGTTCCCTTTTCCTTTATCCATGCGAGTCTGAAAAAGAGATAAAAGGTTACTTGGTGCATTCTCGTGTTTTTTCGAGCGTGAGAACAAACGAAAGACCATGCTCAATATTGGTTTCATTTTTACACAAGCTTGAAACAAAATTAAACTATGCTTGTAAATTCCCAACGTAATCTCCAAAGGTTGGGAATACCCATGGATGGTTGGTACTCTTCGCCCAACTTGAAAAGATAGTGGCTTAACTCAAGAATGATAATCAAAGGCTGGAGGCATGCACCCCAAGCTTCAATTCATTCACTGAATTTGAGGTTGTCACCAATTTCTCTACTGGATGGAGAAAAAGGATATAGGTGGATGAAAATAAGGTTTAAATACGAGACCTAATGAAAGACTCAACTTGGTATGAGAGGTGACTGTTTCATTTTTTAATGAGCTTGACACGGGACAAAGAACCTTGCTTAAGGATCCGGGTTCAATCCCCATATTTTTGTTTCATTTGTTAACGAGCTTGCTACAGAGAGTAAAACTATGCTCATGGCCTCAGTTTCATTTTTTAACGAGCTTGCCACAGAGAAGCGAAACTATTCTCGTGGAATCTTCTTGATCATGGCTTCCAAGAGGATAATGCTCTGGAAGGACACCATGTCAAGGGACAAAACTCATTCATAGCTTCCAAGATATCTTCACTGGACGAAAGGAAAACACTCTGGAAGGTACACATGTCAAGGGTCGCGTCAGGGGCGAGGAGATCAGGCTCCAATAACCCTACCGAAGAGATCACTATGTCAAATACTAGATCTAAGTCATCAGAAGTTGAATTCATGGGAGACAACTCCACATAATTGACCTATGGTAGGGGTGATACCGAGTGCATATAAGACCCGTTTAGGGAGGTCATTGGGTTGATGGTCAAGTAAGGGCCAATGAATGAAAGTTGATCAATAGTCACCATTCATCCATCGTGAGGGAAAGATACCACACAAAAGAGAGTGGACACAATAGCTTTCATGGCATAGACATAATATCGCCCAAGGAGTAAATTTAATCCAAGGGGTCCTGGACTACCATAACATCAATAAAGATAGTTTTGCCTCCAAAATTTACGGGAAACTGGGGAAGGATCCCTAAAGGGTGACTGGTTCTTCTATTAAAAGAGAACAGAGTTTGGGTAAATGAAACAAGCTGAGGATAACCCAAATATTTCCAAGCAATATAGGAAAAAATACTAACGGATGAACCTTCATCTATCAGTGCATGAGGAACGTCTCGACCACAAACCTTTACTGTAATCTTGAAAGGAATGTGAGAGGGAAGATGAGGTCTAGTTAGCACACCCCAATAAAAAAGGATGGCCTCATTACTTGGAGGGGGATTCGCGAGAGAAGGAGGGATTCCCCCTATCACGGTAGATTCTGTATCAATGAGAAAAACGTGGGAAAAATCAAGTTTACTCTCTAGCGGGAGAGTAGGATTGATTGATAACGACATCAAATCGACCACTTGGGTTTCATTCTCCAAGGGGAGAATGGGTTCGATAGGTGGAAACGAATTGACCGCTTGGGTTGCACTCTCTAATGGGAGAGTGGGATCGACCAAAGATGGGATCAGATCAACCACTTTGTCAACTGGTTCAACTAAGGACATGACCAAATTGATGACATGATCAACTGGACTAACCGATGAAGGGACCAGAGAAACCACGTTGGCACTCATCAGATGAGGAGCCATATTAACCATGTTGGCACTCTTCAAATGAAGGGTGGGACTGACCAATGATGGGACTGGATCAGTCACTTTGGTTTCACTTTTCAGATGAAAAGTGGGGCTGATCGATGATGAAACTGGATCAACTACGTTGGTTAGTGGTTCAACCAAGGATGAAACTAGATTGACCATCGGATCAACTGGACTGACTGGGGATGGAACTAGATTGACCATGTTGTAGGAAAATCTCCCTGCGGATAGGTAGATCACCTCTAAGGCTTAACCTTAACCCTAGACAGAAAAATGCTTAACGTGGACACTGAATTTCTTTCAAATCTACCTAAACTAACACATGAGAAGGAAGGATGATAGAAGTACCTATTATCGACGTTTGTCCCTGTAGCTTCGAGTTGCACTCCAATCCTTTGCTCCTCGTTGAGTTCTACGGACAAAGCAAGATACGACCACTTCCTACTCTATTGATATTAGCTTGAAAACAGATCTACCACTAAATGATAAGTTCATGTAACATTAGACACAAACTAGAAAGAAACATGCCAAGCGTGTCATATTAATGAGAATAACGACAGCGGTGCTTACAATCGTAGATGCGAATGCGACAGCTTCGTCAAGTCCTCTCCGTCTAACCCTTGCCTGAAAGATCCACCACCTGGATAATAGCAGCTTCACTGATCACTCTCCTTTGGCTGACTGTAAGTTTCCTCCAATATCATAAGTCTCATATGTTCAATTCTTCTCTCAGCACCACTTATGAGATCATAAGTTTGGTGTGATTCTCTCTTTTCCATCCCTCACCTATGAGATAATAGGTTTGACATTCTCTATTTTGCAGTCCCATACCACTCATGAGATCATAAGTTTGGTATGATTCTCTCTTTCTGTCCTCTTTCACCATTAGAAAGCTTGCTTATATAGCCTTGGAGAGGCTCAACAATCTTGAGATATCCTTGGGGAAGGTGAGGATTTTCCTCCTTCAGTTGAGGATCTACCCTAGGATCATGGCTGGACTAGGGATTCGAATCCAACTTCCTTCCAAGAATGAAAAGATGCTTCCCCCATTCATCTCAACAGCTTAACAACCGCCCAGAATAGGTAGCGCTCCCTCAAAAGGGCCATCAGAGCGTTGTAGCGCTCCCTAGTAAGCTTTACGGGGCGCCAATGCTCTCAAAATCTATAGTGCTCCCTCAAAAGGGCCATGGGAGTGTTATAACGCTCCCTGACAGTGTATTTGGGAGCGCCGACGCTCTGAGATAGTGTAAGGGGGAGCGCTCCTCTCCAAAAATCAGTTTTTTGGGTGCTTTCATATGGAAAAAGGTTGTTTGACTTCAGTAGATCAGTTCTCCTCCTTCAAATCAGTCACGTGAGATGTTATAAGTGTCTCCTTAGTGTCGTTATCATGATAGTATGTCTGAACATCCTTTGTGACACTAGTGACCAACTTGCGACACTTGCGAAAGTTGTGGGGAATATGCGACACTTACGACAATTGAGAGGGATAATGCGACACTTATCCAGCTGAGCAATTTTGACGTGTAACCGAATTGCCCCCAAAGTATGAAGTTAGAAGATGTCAACTGATAACTGAAATACTTTGTAGATGCTCAAGAAAGGGTATAGACTTGGAGAACCTGACGGAAGCTGCACACAAACATCCAAAAAATATCATGACATATTTCAAAACACAAGGCAGGCATACCTATGCTTGGGTGATCAAGACTTGGTAGGATATGGCCGCCATAAAATACACTGCGGATCCATAATTGTATTGATAAAAGGTATAGCCACTGAAGATACAATGTGGATCTATACTCTGATGACTCGGACTGACCGTAGCCACTAAGAATACACAGTGGAGCTACGAGATGATAAGACATAGCCACGACCAATACAAAGTGGATCTATGTAACAATGTATGTATTCTTGTCCAATAAAAACTCCTTCGCAGCCTGGGCAAAGCATATATCAGAGTGATGGCTCAACCCAGGGTCTTCATACCAATCCCAATATGGTACGAATCTGACCATGTGAATAGACGTCCTGATGTCGAACATGGCAGAAACCACTTGATTATCGGTCAATGGTGTGAACCGTTAAAAAGTGAAAGGGAAATCACCATTAATGTCAATGATTCCCAAGGTACCCTAGTAAATTCCAGCGAATGTGAATAGATGATCTAAAGTCGAACATCCATGGAATCATTCGATCAGAGGTCAATGATGTAGACCTACTGTCGAACGTGAGGAGGCCTGCCATTGAGGCATGCAGGTCCCAAAGTACTAAGTGGTTTCTAAGTC
>SNQJ01S0148005.1:23662-42779 GCA_010110895.2 Picea sitchensis
AAACCTGTATGGTGCATTTTAGGGTTATAACAGCCACAGGTTCATGAAATTCTTCAACAAGCTAAGCAACACAACTTATCCAACAAGGAAAGCAACTCATCAAGATGCAGATTCAAAAAACGCTTTTCCCTCTCCCCTGGGAACTCAACGCAATGGATACCATTTCTTCCAAAAGAGGGAGGATTGATCTAGGTGTATATCGGTGGCCACCCACCTTTTCCAACTGGCTCAAAACAATTTTCTGGCAATTTTGGTAATTTACTATTTTTAGCAGTTTTTAACTTCCAGGGCCATTTGAGGGTCTAAATGAAGGTTTTTTGGGATATATATTCTCAATGATAGCCAAAGTCTTTGATTCAACCCCTTAAATGAATATCCTCGACGATACCTTTCCAACAATCTATCGTGCGCCCCAAACGAAGATCGTACGCAAAAGTTACGCCCCTGAGAAGTTGATACACCAAACTACCCAAAACGAGGTCGACAAAACTGTTGGCTTTTCATCTTCCGGGGTTAGGGTTTTGGATTTTCTTTATGATAAAAAGGCCTTTGGAGCCTCATTGTAAAATCACCTTCTTGTGAATGTGAGTAGCAGACACATCTCTTCTCAGAGATAAGCTACCACCATTCTAGTGAGTCTTTCACTTTGTATTTTTACACTCTTTGTACATTTTTGCTCATTAATAGAAAATTGTGTATTATTGTATCTCTGTGTTTATGAGTGCATCTATGATACATTTCTATTATATTATTGGATATATGATATATCTCTATACATTGCTTTATTATATCTTCACTCTCATTTCGTGCCGAAAATAATCTGGATCAGAGGTATCAGAGCAGACTGCTCTTGATCCTTTTTCAGTGCATGTCCCTAACGAGGTCCGAGTATAGTAAGTTGGGTATTGATCTTTTCTCTCTTGAAGAAAATCACTCTCGCACGCCCAAGAAACCCTCCACGATGGACGAAAATAAAAATGACAGAGCGAACGATTCTATCAATCTGTTGCTTGAGCAAGTTCTCACACGACAGAGGGACGAAATTATGGAGAATTTTACCCACATCCTTCAATGCCTGCTGATAACAACAAGCACATCTTCATAAAGTGGCCACTTACGAAGTACCTCTCCTTTCAAGGTACAAGTTAATTTTGATATTCCCATATTTGAAGGACAGATAGATGTGGATGCCTTAGAAAAATGGTTAAATCTTCTAGAAGGTTATTTCTCTGTTCATAATTTTTCTGACATGGAAAAGATCACCTTCACACTCCTTAAGGCTCTCCCCCATGTCAAACATTGGTGGGGAACTTATTGGGAGAAAATTTCCATAGAGGAGTCTGGAATATATGGGGCCGATCCCACTTGGGATTTTTTTGTGGAAGTGGTAAAGGAACAATATTACCCTATTAGAAACTATGAGGACCAATACATGAGATGGACCACACTGCGACAAGAGAGGGGCCAAGCAGTTCCGAATTTCACCAATACCTTCCATATCTTACTCATCGAGATGGGTATCAAAGACTCTGAACGACATTTTCTTTTGAAATACCATGGAGCTCTACACAGATACATCCAAACTAAAATCGATTTTCTGGACATCTCATCACTCGGTGTTGCTTATTGATATGCTATTAAACTCGAGAAGAAATTTAAGCACCAGAAAAAATGGGAGTTTGGGTCTGCAAGTATGCAACAACAAGAGTATGATAAAGACGACCCTAACAAACAGTCTCCTAAAAACCAGTCCAAGCCACAAGAAAAGAAGGGTCACGGGAAGAAAAAGAAGGACACTGAAAAATGGTGCGATTTCCAAAAAATCCCCTGGCAGAACACCGATGAATGTCCCTCAAAACAGTCATTGGTGGCTGAGATCAAAGACAAGGAGCCGAAGCCTGATTCATAATCTGATTCTGAAAATACTAGTAAAAGACAAATCACCGACACAGACCCCACTGCTATTGTTGCGACTGCAACAATTCAACCAGAAGAACCAACAGATCCTGAAGAGAGGGAGCCCCTTTTTCATTCACAGATGTGGGTGAAGGGGACCCCGCTACATTTATTTTTGATAGCAGAATCCAAAGGAACCTCATCTCAGCGGAGGTCGTCAAACAGTTGGGATTTTCGACAACACCACACCCGCAACCATACAACATCGAGTGGCTTCGCCAAAGACGATATATTTATGTAGCTAGAAGTGTCGATTTTCATATGACATCCAACCCTTCAAGGATGAGGAATTATGTGATGTTTCCCCACTGGATGTATGTGATGTTATCTTGGGCCAACGATATATGTGGAAGTGCCATGTTGTTTATAAGTCTCAACCCCACAGTGTCATTATTTCTCTGGGGGGTCATGTCTATAGAATACTAGAGGTAGTTCCGACTACTGTTCCACCTAAAAAGTGTCACACGGTAGTATATCATACTAACAAATTTAGCTTCTTCACAATCTATTCAAAAGGTGAATAGAAGGATACTCCAACCACTACAATGTAGACCCAAGCACCTTCTATCCAACAGAAGCTGGTCGACAAGATTGCAACAAAGTGTAAAGATTCTTTCTACACATAGGTATCTCATGTAGCCAGACTAGTTAAAAAGGTCGAACCCTTCTATCCACTGGTTCGTGACAACCTTCAACAAGCTAAGTAGCGCAACTTCTCCGACAAGGCAAGCAACTCATCAAGATGCAGATTCAACAAAGGATTTTCCCTCTCCCCCGGGCACTCAATGCAATGGATACCATTGCTTCCTAAGGAGGGAGGATTGATCCAGGTGGATTTCACTGGCCACCCACCTTTTCCAACTGGCTCAAAACAATTTTCTGGCAATTTTGGTAATTTACTATTTTTAGCAGTTGTTAACTTTTGGAGCCATTTTGAGGGCCTAAATGAAATTTTTTTGGGATAGATCTTCTCAATGATAGACAAAGGCTCTGATTGAGCCCCCTAAATGAATCTCCTCGATGATATATTTCCAATGAGCGATCGTGCACCACATATGAAGATCGTATGCCAGAGTTACACCCCTGCGAAGTTGATACACCAAACTACCCAAAACAGGGTCCACAAAACTGTTGGATTTTCATATTCCGGGGTTAGGGATTTGGATTTTATTTATGATAAAAATGCATTTGGAGCCTCATTCTAAAATCACCTTCTTGCGAATGCGAGTAACAGACACATCTCTTCTCAGAGATAAGCTGCCACCATTCTAGCGAGTCTTTCACTCTGTATTTTTACAGTCTTTGTACATTTTTGCTCATTAATAGAAAATTGTTTATTACTGTATCTCTGTGTTTATGGTTTCATATCTAATACATTTATGTTATATTATTGGATATCTGAGATATCGCTGTACATTGATTTATTATATCTCCACTCTCATTTCATGCCAAAACTAATCTGGATCAATGGTATCATAGCAGACTGCTCTTGATTGTTTTTCAGTGCATGTCGTCGACGAGATCCAAGTATAGAAAATTGGGTATCGAGATTCTCTCTCTTCAAGACAATCTCTTTCATGTGTCCAAGAAGCCCTCCATGGTGGAAGAAAATAAAAATGACAAAGAAGAAGATTCTATTAATCTATTTCTTGAGCAATCTCTCACATGATAGAGGGACGAAATGATGGAGAATTTTGCCCACATACTTCAACGCCTGCCAATAACAATAGGCGAATATTCATCAACTGGACACTTTGGAAGTACCTCTCGTTTCAAGGTACAAGTTAATTTTGATATTCCCATATTTGAAGGAGATATAGATGTAGATGCCTTAGAAAAATGGTTAAATCTGCTAGAAGGTTATTTCTCTGTTCATAATTTTTTTGACAGGGAAAAGATCACCTTCGCACTACTTAAGGCTCTCACCCATGCAAAAAATTGGTGGAAAACTTATTGGAATAAAATTTCCACAGAGGATTCTGGAATATATGGGGTCGAGCTCACTTGGGATTTTTTTGTGGATGCTGTAAAGGAACAATATTACCCTATTGGCAACTATGAGGACCAGTACATGAGATGGACCACACTGTGGGAAGAGAGTGGCCAAGCAGTTCCAGAGATCATGAATACCTTCCATACCTTGCTGTTGGCACCAGGCCGAAGTGGAAAGAAGGATGATCGTGGGAAAGAAAGCGTGAAGAAACGTAAGTAACAGCTGGAAGGTAACACAACACGCGCGCATGCAAGAAAGTGTGCACAAGGAAAATGCTAGCTGGAGGAAGAACATCATGTGTGCATGGGAGGCAGACCTAATGTCAGTAGGGTTAGGGTTTTGGTAATACATTGTAAATGGTTGAAGAGACCGATATATCTAAATAGAGATACACAAGTATCATATAGAGGTTGATTCTCTTTTGTATTAGTTCAACTTTTGTAATGTTCTATCGTATCTATGTACGAGTTGATGCGTTATGTAATGCTACTAGGAACACATTTTGTAAGCTGTTGAGATAAGAACAATGGAGAGGAGGAATATCTGAGGATTAGATCGCAGGTTGTGGAGCTTGGTGCAATCTAGTTTTCCTCATACAGATCTTACCCATCATATGGAATTGTAACCGTGCGATGCTGGAGATGCAAAACTACCATAATAAAAGAGCCAACACACAAATCTTTGTGGATGTAGCTTAGGAGGGGGTGAACCACGGTAATATCTTTGTAATGTGATAAATGCATGTATATCTTTATTTTCTTTCAGCAGTTAATTGTTATTCGTAATGAATGAGTTAATGCATTGTTATGGAATACGATTGTGTTGTTCGGGAAATAAATTGTGAAGGATAGATGCACACCCGTGAGTAATAGTAGATTTCAACCACGATTAATAGTATATGGATCATATTAATAACCCCCTATCTCATACTTAATCCTAGGCTGTAAACACCTAAGTCTTATAACCACCCATTTAAATCTATCTCGGGTGAGACTGCGCAGTGCACTCTGTGTACTGTGTTGCCTTCTAGTTTACCAAGAGGGACGATAGTTTTAGAGGATTTGTTGGAAACCCGAAAGACATGAACCCTGAGTCAATAACTCAGACAATAAAATAAAGTAGTTAAACCAACAAATGGTTATGTTTCCGTGTTAGAAGGAACAAGAGAGGACTGAGTAGATGAGATAGATTGAACAAGAAAAGAACGAGCGAAACAAGAAGACCAATGGGCCATTAGAAGGGAATGTTGAGACCTTGGAACCCCACGAAAGCATAAATCGAAGGTTGGTTGAGAACCAAAGAGCTAGAGTTTTCCCAGAAAGATAATAGAAACCCTAGAATCACACCTCACAAATATATGGATAAATATGTGTTTATTGATTTACATGAAGTTTTTTTCTATGATTTTCCACATCTACTACAGGAGTGGATACTAAGGTTGAAGGATAACCATACGATGAACCGGATCTGACAACTAGATTGGAATCAGGTACAGATTGAGCAGTTACAGCAAGTGAACAACAAATTCACCCGCACAACAGACTTTTGGCTTGACAGTATTGTGGTAGGTTTCATCACCGAATTTGAAATTGACATAGTGAAGTCATACAGTGCAGTAGAGAAATAATTTTTACGTGGACCTCGAGGAAGGTATATTCAATCCTTGTATACTTCTATTAAGATATTGCTATATAAAAAAGGTGTAATGACAATGGAATTAGACAACTAAACCTCCCTATGTGCATGGGGGAAGGGGGGAAACACTAACAAAGAGAGGATAAATGGAAGGAGGTGAGGATAAAGGAAAGAAGGAGGAGGAAACCTTGGACCCAATCATGATGGATGATGACCAACTCAATTGGATATTAGCATCATCAGGAACGACACGTAGAGGAGTACCCTACCGATATAAGGTGAATACCAAGAAGAGAGTCGTACCCGTGAGGGAACGCTTGGCGAGTGATGAGGAAGAGGTAGAGGATCTCTGGGCTGTGGAGAAGATTGAGGAAATCCTCCGCACAACGTATGAGAGGAAAACAAGAAGTCCAAGAATAGGAAGATAAGGCAACCATCCTATCCATATTAATGTCAGTGTGGAACCCATAAACCCATGTGCGACTAATACACCAAAGAGAACACCACCGTTTAGACAACTGAAGTTCAAAGGAAGTGCGACAACAAGAAGTACATCTACCCTAGGAGCAACAAATGGAGGATCCAGTTCAGGCAGTACTAGTCAAGTATCTACACCGTGTGGAGGAGGAAGTAGTTCAATATTCAGAATGGCAGGACATGATCCCACTATCAGATTACTAGAATTTCGAGGAGAAGCAACAAAAGATCCTAAGAAGAATTTGTTCATTTGTGAAAATATTTGGGAGTCACTGATGAAGATACTGAACTCGTGCAGCTAGCGATTATGCTAAGAGACCTCGCACTAGACTGGTACATGAGTCTAGACACAAATAGTTCCCCTGGGATGATGAGGACATTGGCAAATATTAAGAAGCTACTGATTAATGAGTTCTAGAAGTTGAGCTCAAAGGATCAGTACATGAATGAGATGATCGAGATAAGACAGAAACCAGGAGAATCTGTATGGGAGATTGACCAAATATTCAAGTGACTAAAGGGAAAAATAACATACCTTATGACCGAGATGCAACATCGACACCTGTTTGTCAAATCACTACTCCCACACTTAAAATATCCCTTACGACAACAAAAATTTCAGAGGCAGGCAAAGTCTCTGTAGGTAGCCTTGCAACTGGAAGAGAACCAGTACCAACAGACATACCCATCTATTGAGGAATTGAAGGAGGATTTGAAGAATCTAACATTTCAGCTGAACCAGAATAAGAACAAGGATAAACAAGAAGTCGTTTGGTGCACTGCATGTAGGACATAAGGACACCACAAGAACGAATGCCCAACATTCGCATAGTATATGGCCACAGGTATGCCAAATCTTCTATGACCCTTATCACTGCACGATGATGTAGAAATACCAGATAGTTCCAAAGAATTCATATTGCACCTTTTGTAAGTCAGTAGGCCACGATGAAAAATATTGTAGAACTATGGAGCTGATGCAGGAACGAACATTAGATGCATACAGGGTACAAGCCGAAATGATGACTAGGCAAGAAATGCCATAGTTCAATCAAGCCCCAACTCCATACAATACTGCACAACAACAGTACAATACTATGCAACAACAATACAATACTATGCAACAACCATATAATAATGTGAATCTGTAGTACATCCCGACACAACCCCAGTACAATACCACACAGTACAATCAGACACCAAAGTTTAACGCGCCAAGAGGTGATCGAGAAGGCTACCGAGGAGGAGGATGAGCTAGAGTGTGTTTTATACGTGGTAGAGGACTAGTCACATGTCACAATTGTTAGCAATAAGAACATTATGCACGAAAATGTCCACTTCCACCAACAACTTGTATGCATTTCCGCGCATTGGACCATGAGACAAAGGAATTTCCAACACTACTAGTAAAGATTCAGGAAAAGAGGAACCAGAAAAATCAAAATGTCTAGTGTATTTCAGCCAAATCTAGGGATGACAGACGAAACATCAATATAGTCACTTGTGGAGGAACGAAAACAAGAAGTGATGTAGTTCGACAAGAACCAACACATAACCAATGGATAAAGAAGAACACTGAACAATGAAATTAGTTCGACGAGCCAAAAGAAAAGGAGAATTTTAAGGAAGCCAGACAAGAATTTTAGAAGGAGGACACAACGTCGACTTCAACTGTGCAGCCATTCAAGGAAGCCTCAGAATATGAGATGCCACCATCATTGGATCATACTAATGGAATGCAGCCCAAGGGACAAGTAAGTACAATCAAAGGATTTTTGCAATCATGTGTGAAATTATTAAGTGATCCCTCATCTGTGAAAATATTGAAAAACATACTAGAGAAATGTAGCAGCAAGACGGAAGAAAAGATAGAACCAAAAACCGTCAATCACCTACACACCCGAAAAAGAACAAGTAGATAATTTAGACTAAATGCTAACATTGGGGATTTCAATATGGGCGACATTATACTAGACCTAGGATCCGAAGTGAATGTGCTACCCAAGAAGACCTGACAATGTATGGGAGAGCCAACACTGGGATACTCAAATGGCCAATTAAAACTAGCAAACCAGCATAGAGTCCTACCAATAGGTAGACTGAAAGGAGTGATAGTAGATCTTGATGGAGTGTGCACTAAAGAAGACTTTGAAGTCATTGAAATAGTGGATGACACAACACCTTATGTGACACTTCTTGGTCTAGATTGGGAATTTGACAACCATACCATAATCAATATGAAAACCAGGAAAATGACATTTGAATCCGGAGAATATAGGGTCATAGCACCACTAGATCCATCAAAAGGGGAGAGGTTCGTAGAACCCACTTTTCTGGACTTAGAGGAGATTGGCCAGTTGTATAGAACAACTGCATGCGATGAGGATTACATAAACCCAACTGTAGAAAGGGTACTCAGTTGGCAGAGCATTACTTCATGCACAACAGACTCAGACACCGGGTTAGAAAACTGGCAGTAGAGACTACATGAAGTATCCATACGAATATGTGCAAGAATATACCGCGCAGTAAGATGGGTAGGCACATAAATCAGAGAACCACCCAATTTCCACAGACTAAATGATTTGGAAACATTCTTGAAACAATACGAAGATGAAGTATTAGAAAACCAACGACTGTTAGCACTTGAATAACACTTAATGCCACACCTGCAAGATGGTGGGGTGCACATAAAGAGACCATTACAGATTGGTATCAATGTAAGTGACTACTACGCATAAGGTTCGACACAGAACATGAATACAAAAACAATAGAAATACCAAGGACAAGAGGCACCAACGAAACACTTGGCGAAGTGAAAAATGTTGAGGAAAATGACACCACTAGAGGAATGGCCTCATCACTTCATACATACTTTAGAGGGCATACTACCGAACTGGTATACAGACCAGGAATTGCGCAAAGGAACTACAACATGGAGGACATTGCAACATAACTTCATAATCACTTTCTCATTCGAGCATGAGAACCCCAATATAGACGCAGTTCTCAAACAAATCAAAGGAGTAATATTCATCAAAGAACTGAAAATAGAATATATCATAGAAGAGCAACAACGGAATAAACAGACAATCAAGGAAATACTTTCATGTTATCATGTACAGGAGGAAGCACCATCTGAAGATGACCCATGCGACATTCATATCGAATAAGTAGAAGGCAAAAGATATGTGGAAGGACCACCCATAGAATCATAAATCATTGCCATGCCAATCAAGGTAAAGAAATTTAACATCGAGACAGTTGAGCAGCCCAAAATGGCCAGCATTGGAGACTACTGGGATGATAAAATAGTAGAAGGCATCATATAATTGTTGCGCAAATATAGCAACCTTTTTCCCACAACATTTACAGAGATTAAGGGTATAGCCGGAGAATTGGGATAGATGAAGATACCACTCAGACCTGAAGCGAGACCTATTAGACATCGACCCTATAGACTGAACCCCATATATAAACATAAAGTTAAAGATGATATCTATAGGATGCTCGAAGCCAACATCATCAAACCAGTTGAGGAATCAGAATGGATGAGCACGAGGGTAGTATAGGACAAGAAACAAGGAAGAGGGATCAATACATGCGTCGACTTGAGGAAGTTGAACGATGCATGTCTATATGACCCATTCCCTACACCATTCACGGATAAATATTTAGAGAATTTCGAGGGACACAAAGCTTACTCATTCACTGATGGATTCTCAGGCTACCATCAGATTAAGATAGCACAAGAGGACAGACACAAGACCATGTTTGCGATGGAATGGGGATCTTATCAGTACACAGTCATGCCGTTTGGACTGAATAATGCACCCACAATATTCTCCAGAGTGGTCATCGCAACATTTAAGGAATTCATCCATCAGTTTCTTGAAGTATACCTGGATGACTGGATAGTTTACAGTATGCTAAAAATCCATGTGGAAATGATACGATTGATGTTAGAGAGATGTAGACAATGCCAGATATCACTGAACATTAAGAAATTCATATTTGGAACACTGTTTGGGATATTATTGGGCTATATAGTATGCAAACAAGGCTTGTTAGTGGATCCAGCCAAGATCGTCGTCATTGTTAACTTACCAGCACCAAAAATAGTCCGCCAGCTAAGAGCAACGTTAGGGCACACATGATACTACATGAAATTTATTAAAGGGTATGCACAGATCATAGTCCCAATGGAAAAACTGTTAAGGAAAGATACAAAGTATCAATGGAATGACGAGTGTCAACATGGTTTGGATACTCTGAAGCAAAATATGGTTACCATTTCCAAACTGGGAAAAGACATTCCATGTGCATGTAGATGCATCAATGATAGCACTGGGAGATATATTAGCACAACGAGGAGTAGGATACTTGGATCATCCGATAGCGTTCACAAGAAAAAAGTTATTAGAATCCGAACATAATTATAACACGACAGAAAGAGAAGGCCTAGCTATGGTCTATGCACTACATAAGTTCAGACATTACCTATTGGGAAAACACTTTAAGATGTTTATAGATCACTCAGCCCTGAAATACCTAGTCAACAAGCCAGTGTTGGGGGGGAGAATCTGCCGATGGTTACTACTATTTCAAGAATTTGATTTTGAAGTAATAGTTAAACCAAGGAAACTGAATGCAGGACCTGACCACCTATCCAGGGCCACAAATGGAGACGAACCTACAAATTTAGAAGACAACTTTCTGGATGCACAATTACTCTTAGTACAGATTATTGATTCTTACTTCATAGAGATCATCCATTACTTGAGCACATGTACTGCACCGTAAGAATATACCACCGCATAGAAGAAGAACCTGGTAGTCTGCGCAAATGACTATCAATTGATCGCAGGACACCTATACAAGATGGGCATAGACAACATCTTGCGAAAGTACACATTAGAGCACGAACGACCAAGATTTTAGCAGAATCCCATGAGGGAATCACAGGAGGGAATTATGCAAGAAAATATACCATGCAGAAGGTACTACGTGCAAGACTATGGTGGCCAATGATTCACAGGGACTCGAAAGAGTACTGCCAGGGATGCATTGTCTGTCAAAGGGTAGGCAAACCCAACAGAAGGGACAAGATGCCACTACGACCACAAGTAACATTACAGACATTTAATAAATGGGAAATGGACTTTGTGGGACCAATTAACCCACCATCCAAAAGAACAGGGGAAAGATACATTATCACCATGAGGAAATACCTAATAAGATGGGAGAAAGCTGCACTAGTAAACGATTGTAGTGCAAAGACAACTGCACACTTCTTGTTTGAACAAGTCATCACTAGATTTGGGTGCCCAAGATTTTTGATGAGCGACCAAGGAATACACTTCATAAACAAAAACATCTGCGTGTTGATTGAAGAGTTTGAAGTTCATCACCAGAAGAACACACTGTACCACCCACAGGAAAATGGCACAATAGAATCCTTCAACAAAAGTTTGGAGAACGCACTGACAAAGATCTGTAATGTCAATAGAGACGATTGGTACCCCAAAGTACCAACAATATTATGGGTGTATAGGACCACATGAAAAAAGTTGACATGGCACACACCATTCAAGCTAGTCTATGGCCAAGAAGCAGTAGTGCCATTAGAATTTTTAGTACCCAACTTACACGTAGAAACTATCATACAGATGACAGAACGAGGCGCAGTACAGGAAAGACTGAATTAGTTATTGTCAATGGAGGATGACTGAATCCTAGAAGGATTCCATCGATAAGTGCAGAAAGCAAGAGACAAATCTTGGCATGATCAACACATCAAGAATAAAACGTTTAAGGAAGGAGATCTAGTATTGTTCTACGACAACAAGTCATTTCAGCACCCGGGGAATCTCAAAATGCATTGGTTAGGAACATTCGAGGTAAAATCTGTCACAGACGGAGGAGATGTACAGTTAATATATTTAGCAGGTGCAGAACTCATAGGAATGATCAACGAGAACCAACTGAAGCTGTACAAGGACAGTCGACCACCCACCACACAGTATAAAAAAAAAAAAAAGAGAACAAAAAGGAAACAAGAATAAAAAGTGTGCAACATGCCAGAGATAGAAAGGACACATGACGTTCGAAACACAAATTCGGAAAAGGAATGAACAACGGTTATATACAGAGGGAAAATAAGCAGGAAACGAAAATTCGGCAAAAGCTGTATGACAGGACAACACTAAGCGGAATTAAAGCACGACAAGGATCGATGGGACATCACATTAAACACGCCAATGCGAGATGACAAAGAAAACTGAATGGAAAGTACAAAACCTCCACAGATGCATTGAACCCATAGTTATAATGCATTAAACACATAATAGAGGAAGCGTCTTCAACAAGCTTTGTGACCAGTCCATACAGCATGCGAGCACGAGAGCGACTATTCTATTCGCGAAAGGAAAACAAAGAGAGAGTAATAGCAACCGAAATGACCAGAGAGAGACCACAGAACTCCCAAAAGTTATTTAAACTAAGAAAACATTCGACAATCACCACTATGGCACCACTGAAGCCAACAGAAGCAAGTCAGATATCCAGACCGACCAGGGTTCAAACTAGGTCACAGGGAGCACTGCAAGAGAATGAGCAACAACTTCCTGATATCATCGACATTGATGAAATCCCATCCCTAGAGAGGACAACGATGAACTCTACACTGATACTAGAAGAAATTCAATAGCCACAAGTAGAAGCCATGAAAGTGGATACGCTAGCAGCGATGCAGGCACCTCGGAACAAGGAAGTGGAAACTCAACATGAAGTGCAGCCAAAAAGCACCAAAGCAACCCTGGAGGTTAACGGAATGACACAAAATTTGGAAGCACCAGCGCAACCAGACGAGTCGCAAACGACCATCTCAGGTCAACCAACAGAGGAGATTATTGTGAATGCCTCAGCTTGGCTAGAATGGATGATGGGGAAATAACCAAAAGTTGATGGAACTTCGAACCAACCACCATAGCAGGAAGACAAAGTTTAGATACCGATCTCACCCCATAAGAAACCTGTAGCAGAAATTGTTCTACCACACATACCAGCTAGAGTACAGGTAGAACTGGAGTTACTGGATCATGTTAGGAAGCTCAAGTATTCCAACCACGATGTATCAGATGAAACCAAGTTCACAGAACTTGAACAGAGGGTCTTTATGTAGACCATAACTGTAAACCAACTTGGAGAAATGATTAGCCAGCCACACCAGTGGGTAGCTTGGCTGGACAGAACAAGAATCTTAGGTTTGCTTAAGCTACCACATTTTGGCAGAGGCTAGTACGCGATAGCATGCGTCAAGTAGCTGTTAGAAGTCACACATGGAGGGGATATATGGATGGACAAACCCATCCCCATAAATGTTGAGCTTATCACACAAATCACAGGGTTACCAACCTGGGGTATGAATCCTGTGTTGATTTTGGACAACAAATCCAAGGATAAAGCATTAGAAGAAGAAATGAAGAAGAAATATGGCACCTCCAGGGGAACGAGGGGCATCATTATCAAACAAATCAAAAACACATCTACATAATTGGGCGCAAAGATCTTAGTTTGCAAATTTCTCAGAAAATGCCACAAAGAGGAAGTACCAGTAGGAGTCATTGTAGTTGCAAATCAGTGCGCAGAAGGAACCTCTATGAGCTGGGATCCATATCTATTGAACTTATTTCAAGAGGACTGCAAGGATGCATAGGACCTAGGCACACAGTTTCATTACTCATGGTCGATTACCCTAATAGCCTTCATGGGATGGCGAGAACCAAGGTATGTAATTTTTTGTACCAGACCACAGCCAGCGGGAGCTAGATACCTATTACTGAGATCCAGGCCATAGGCCAGGCATAAGAGGGAGAATGAAATCATATTCAAAGCATACCTATGAGATATACAAGAATCTATAAGTCGATCATGGAGAATAACACCAGAGGCTATCACGCGATATGCAAACATCGCCAATTTCCGGGCCACAAGACAGACAATGTGGATACAACCAAGGAAGGATCCAAATAAACAGTGGCTACAGATGAACTACTGCATCAAAGAGGGTGATATTGACATGGTCATCAACGAATGTACTGATGACTGGAGGATCCCAACCATTACCCGAGGAAGTACCGGAAACAACAATAGAAGGAGAGGCAGAACAACCGGAAACACAGCCTCTGGAAATCCAAGTGCCCAAGAAACCATGAACTGGCCACGAAAATCCGACTCAAGAAGACGAAGGGTCAAAGAAAACAGGGACCCAGAAGGGGAAGAAAGAGACTACACATCTAAAAAAAGCTAAGGGAGCACAAGAGACTGCCCCAAACCCCATCACACAGGAACCAGGGGGAAATAAGAGACCAGTCGCGCAGGAAGGAGGTGCACACAAGAAATCAAAGGTGAAAAGAGCATCACTAGACTATACGATCATGAAGGATGATGGGGAAATGATTGCTATAATGGTATAGGATTTCTTAGAAGAATATTTCGATCATGCAGCACATCACAGGGATAAACTGCAAAAAGATCTGGTAGAAATGGGACAGTTCCTTAAGAAATTTGGGGAGGCACAGACAACAAGAAGTAGCAGAGGCATAGATCCACCGATAATACAGACCAGAGAAAGAGTGGAGGTAGAAGAACGAGACCCAGTCCACTCCATGCCACACACAAATGAAACGATTTACATCAAACCTAGCATGCTGCACATGGATGAAATCATGGGGTAGACACCCCCAAAGGACTTGGACCACATCCAATTAGTCTTAACACAGATTCCATCAAGGGAAACACACAAATTGCAGGTTAGCGTCGACCATGAGGTATAGTCTTGTGCACATAAAAACTTAGTCAAGCTACAACAAGCAACAAAGAAGCAAGAGGTGTTGGAAAAAATCTGTGAGCATGCCAAGATCGAAACTCGGGAGGAAAAAGAACGTAGGAATGAACTGGAGTGAAGAGTGGGAGGAGTTTTTGAGAAATTCCCAAGCACCACGCAAGGGAATGAACTCCCAGTAGCAGGAAAGATTGACCAAATTACAGAGGCAATTGATCAATATCAGAAGGAGATTGAGAATCTTTGCGAACAAATCACACCAACCACTCCACTGGAAGTGAAGGAGCAGAGGAAGTAGGAAGAAATAGCATAGCTGCAGGAGATGGAACAACAGGTTAGCACAATAGTTGAATTGATCGATAAATCAACACAACTTTGGACAAGGTTGGAGGAGGATCCACAGGTCCAACGCTGAGAAAAGGAAGAGGAAAGGATCAATGCAACAATCCAAGAACTCAAACAGAGACAAAAGACCATACCAATCCCAGAATGAGTCAAAGGGACGCAGGAGATGAACAAGATGCAGGCAGAACTTATCACTGTGCAAACACAGAAACATGAACGTTAGGCTCAAATAGAGCCACTATAGGAATGGGTAGCAGAAATACTCGCACATGTAGAAGGAGATAAAACGTAGATAGCATAGACCCAGACCGAATGTACAGGATTGCTGAGTGATGAAGTGACAGTTCAGGTAGTAGACACCATCAAGGAGAATACTATGCAGACACTGACAAAAGAAACATATCTCAAGGAAAAGTTCCAGACGATCACCAAGGAGATCGAAGAAGCTTAGAAGTATTAGGTGACTCAGGATGAGTCACATGTTAGTGTTGGGGGCCTGTTGGCACTAGGTTGAAGTGGAAAGAAGGATGATCGTGGGAAAGAAAGCGTGCAGAAAAAAAGTAACAACTGGAAGGTAACACAACACGTGTGCATGCAAGAAAGCGTGCACAAGGAAAACGATAGCTGGAGGAAGAACAACATGTGTTCATGGGAGGAAGACCTCACGTCAGTAGGGCTATGGATTTGGTAATACATTGTAAATGGATGAAGAGACCGATATATATAAATAGAGATACGCAGGTATCATATAGAGGTTCATTCTCTTTTGTATTAGTTCATCTTTTGTAATGTTCTATCATAGCTATGTACGAGTTGATGCGTTATGTAATGCTACTAGGAACCAGTTTTGTAAGTTGTTGAGCTAAGAACAGAGTAGAGGAGGAAGATATGAGGATTAGATCATAGGATGTGGAGCCTGGTGTGATCTAGTTCACCTCATACAGATCTTACCCATTAGAGGGAATTGTAAGCGCACGACGCTGGAGATGCAAAACTACCATAATGAAAGAGAGAAGAGCCAAATCTTTGTGGACATAGCACAGGAGGGGGTGAACCATGGTAATATATTTGTAATGTGATGAATGCATGTATATCTTTATTTTCTTTCAACTGTTAATTTTTATGCTTAATGAATGAGTTAATGCATTTTTATGGAATACGATTGTGTTCTTCGGGAAATAAACTGTGAAGGATAGAAGCATTCCCGTGAGTACTAGTAGATTGCAACCACGATTCGTAGTATATGGCTCATATTAATAACCTCCTATCTCATACTCAATCCTAGGCTATAAACACTTGAGTTTTATAGCCACCCATTTAAATCTATCTCTGGTGAGACTGCATAGTGCACTCTGTGTACTGTGTTGCCTTCTGGTTTACCAGGAGGGCTGATAGTTTTAGAGGCTTTGTTGGAAACCCGAAAGACATGAACCCTAGGTCAATAACTCAGACAGTAAAAAAAAGAAGTTAAACCAACACTTGTGCACCAAGATGGGTATCAAAGACTCCAAATGACATTTGGTTCTGAAATACCGCGGGGCTCTACATAGATACATCCAAACTGAAATGGATTTTCTGGACATCTCATCACTCGGTGATGCTTATCAATATGTTGTTAAAATCAAGAAGAAATTTAAGCACCATAACAAATGGGATTTTGGGTCTGCAAGTATGCAACAACTAAAGTATGATAAAGATGACCCTAACAAATAGTATCCTGAAAACCAGTCCAAGCCACAAGAAAAAAAGGGTCACTGGAAGACAAAGAAGGTCACCGAAATATGGTGCAATTTCCACAAAATCCCCTGGAACAACACCGATGAATGTCACTCAAAACATTCATTGGTGGCCAAGATCAAAGACAAGGATTTGAACCCTGATTCATAATATGGTTTTGAAAATACTGGTAAAAGAGAGATCATTGATGCAGACCCCACTACTATTGTCGCAACCACAAGAATTCAACCAGAAGAACCAATAGATCCTGAAGAGGGGGAGTTCCTTTTTCATTCACAGATGTGGGTGAAGGGGACCCCGCTACATTTTATTGTTGATAACAGAATCCAAAATAACCTTATCTCAGCATAGGTCGTCAAACAATTGGGATTACCGACAACACCACACCCACAACCATACAATATCGGGTGGCTTCGCCAGGGATGAAATATATGTGTCAGCAAGTAGTTTCGATTGTCATACGACATCAGTCCCTTCAAGGATGAGGAATTATGTGATGTTTCCCCACTGGATGTTTGTTATTTTCTCTTGGGCCAACCATATATGTGGAAGCACCATGTTGTTTATGAGTCTCAACCCCACAGTGTCATTGTTTCTCTGGGGATTCATCTCTACAGAATCCCAGAGGTAGTTCCGACTGTTGTTCCACCTAAACAGTTCAGCAAGGTAGTATCTCATACTACAAAATTGAGCTTCTTCACAATCTATTCAAAATGTGAACATAAGGATACTACAACCACTACAGCCTTTGCCCAAGCACCTTCTATCCAACAGAAGCAGGTGGAAAAGATTGTAGAAAAGTGTAAAGATTCCTTCTGCACACATTCATATCATGTATATAGACTGGTTAAAAAGGTCCAACCCTTCCAACCATAGGTTTGTGACAACCTTCAACAAGCTAAGAAATGCAACTTCTCCAACAAGGCAAGCAACTCATCAAGATGTAGATTCAACAAACACTTTTCCCTCTCCTCCGAGAACTCAACACAATGGAGACAATTGATTCCTAAGGAGGGAGTATTGATCCAAGTGGATATCAGTGGCCACCCACCTTTTCCAATTGGATCAAAACCATTTTCTGGCAATTTTGGTAATTTACTATTTTTAGCAATTTTTAACTTCTGGGGCCATTTTGAGGGCCTAAATGAAGGTTTTGGGACCGAGCTTCTAGATGATGGCCAAGGGCTCTAATTGATCCCTGTAAATTAATATCCTCAGCGATACATTTCCAACGATCTATTGTGTTCCCCAAACAAAGATCGAATGCCAAAGTTACGCCCCCGGGAAGTTGATACACCAAACTACCCAAAATGGGGTCCACAAAATTGTTGTCTTTTCATCTTTCGGGGTTAGGGTTTTGGGATTTTATTTATGATAAAAATGACTTTGGAGCCTCTATTACAGGAAAATCCCCCTATGGACAAGTGTATTTCCTCTTGAACCCTAAATCTCTAAGATCAAGACATAAAGGTGCTAACTTTGGTCACTGACATCCTTCTAAACCTAGCTAAGTCAATAAAATAGAGAAAAGGAAGAAGAATGTACCTTTTTGTCGATGTTTTCCCTTTTACCAATCCAAGTTGAGCCTTAATCCCCAAGCTCTTAAATAAGTCTTGCAATCCAATAACAACAAAGACAAAACAACTTCCTATTCTACCATGATTAATCCAAAACTAGATCTATCTATCATAGACAAGTTCATGTAGACATACACAACCTTGAAAGAAACAGACCAAACACATGTATTAATGAGAACTAGATAGAAATACTTACAGACCTTTGATGAAGTTGAAAAAGCCTCTTCCAACTCTCCTTGTCCATCCCCTTGCTCAAATAATCCATGATCAACATGAATATGATTTACTGATTATCTCCCTTATGAGATCATAAGTTTGATGCCTCTAAACTGCCATTTCCTTTTCACCATGAGAAGGCCTCCTTATATAATCTTGGAGAGACCCAACCACCTTAGATATTCTTTGGATAGGTTGAGGATCCTTCTTCATCAGTTTTGGATCTTACCTAAGATCCAACCTTGACCTCAGATTCAAATCCAACCAACTCCAGAGATGAGGGGGATTTATCCTTGATTTTCCTCAACAGTAAAATATTCCCTCAAACAACCCAA
>SNQJ01S0148006.1:0-21256 GCA_010110895.2 Picea sitchensis
TACCATTAATATTAATGTACAAAAGAAGTTTTTAAAGTTGTGGTACAAGAAAAAGAAAATCACATTGCAGGATGTGTCTCTTAGTAAGAGACATGGACCCATGGAGGATAGCAAAGAAGTTATTGCCCAGTCTGAAGTTGAATCAGAGGCAGAGTCTACAGAAGGAGATGAAGCAAAACTACAAAAAGGACATAATCAGGAAGCTAAGGAGGTCATTGACTCAAAGGCACGAAGTGTTGCAGATTTGAAGAAAAAAGAACAAATTCCTACAGTTGTTGTATATCGCCATCCACATCATATAGAGATGCAAAAGTCATCAAGGAAAGGGCATGTGCATGAACACATTTATGCACTAGCAGGGCACCAGATAGGAAACCGATCAAGAGGTGCATGGAGGACTACCAACACTACGGGAAGAGCTCAAGCTATAGAAACAATCCCATGGAAAGCCCGACATGATGTAGAAAAAGATAAGGGTGGAAAGGTAGAAAATAAACATCATGTTCGACTTCCAATGGGATGGATGGATGGTCGTACTTGGTACCAGTTGGCTACATTGCTTAGTCGGTCATATTGTATGGTTTCTTCTCATGTTTTGAGGATGAAACATGTGAAGGGGGATGGAATGTAGTATACCTAGGGAGGTAATATGGAGTACCTAGGGAGGTACCCAATGGGAATGTAGTTACGTGTTATTAGTGGAAGTCAATTAATATATGGGAATGTGGTCATTCAATGTGTTGGAGCTGCCCTTGTTTTTCTAGCCCTTCACAAGTTTCATTTTTAATGCTTGAAATCTAAAATGTTTTCTATTTTTCCTCTGAGATATCGGTGATATCTGAAGCTTGATAACGCGAGCAACGATGATATTTCTACTCTCAAAACGAGTCCTACCTTTTGCTGAAATGTTTCCTCTTTTTGTTCTACTTCGGGATCTCGCAGGTCGAATACTATAATTCATGTAATCTCCATAACCCGAGTCCCAAAACGACGAAATCATGTTACCTTTTCACTCAAGATAGTAACAAGGGTAAAAATTTCCCTAACTCGTGATTAAGCGTCGTCGGGGTTTTGCGCCTCGACGTTCGCCAAACCCAAATTTTTATTGTCACAGCCCTGATAGCTGAGGACACAAAATCCTTTTGAATAACCCATGTCAAGGATTGAAGGTAAAATCTAACCATGGTAAAATTTGTTCTCGGCGTCTCACCACTCGGCAGTATCTTTTTCGAAGGTTACAGCGTCTAAACCCCGACTTGCAAATTCATGATGGAATTATAACTTGATTAATTAACCACTTAATTCAAGATTATCTTCCCTTTTAATTAAGGCATGTTATCGCAATCTTGTGGTTTTGCAGCTCGGCAGGTAAATCTCCCAGAAACTTATCTTCGAAGCTCCGAGTTGCGATGTGGCGAATATAATAATTATAAAGTTAATCAAGCCCCAAATCGTGATTACCTTTAATTAAACCAAAATCGATCTTCGCAGTCTCAGGAGTTAGAGACTCAAAATGTTAAAGGAAAATCCCCGATATAACGAGGAATCCTTTTCTCTCCATACGCCGACTGACTTTTAAACCGCCAAAATTTAATGAATTAATGAGGAAATAGGGTAAATCTATGAATATAAGATCGGACTTTTACGGCATAAATTTATTTCTAATTATGATTTGACAGGCTTGTTTTGAAAGGTACCGAGTTTTCAAATATATGTAAGAGCTACGTTTCATTATAACAAATGCATTTTCATAGCACGCAGAGCTCATCACTTATGAGTAAACTGACTTATGTATGTATACGTAGTTCTATCGCAGAAGAGCTAAAACGCAAGCTTCAACCATGGCTCCGCGGAAAGCAGCAAAGGCAAATGTCGAGGTTTCGGGACAAGGCTCAGATAATGTCTCCGATACTTCGCCCCGAAGTGTCGATTCGTTCCCTAACTGGTCATATGTTTCAGATATGCTGCAATCAGAATTGGTGGATTATTCTGACGACTCCGAAGACAATGAAAGAGATGATATAACCACCAAGTACAAAATAGTTGTCCAATTCAAAATGCACAGGGTAGCAGCGAAGCCATGGTTGCTTCCATATTATGACATGATCCGATGGGCGTTGGATCACGTGGACATACCGACCAGGACTATCATGACCGAGCAGAGAGTCACCGTCGGGACTTTTAGGCCAGAGCATTTGCAAACCATGTATAAGCTACCCACGACGTTCGACCACACCTATGGCACTGAGTTCTTGGAGGAATTCAAGGAGAAAGAATGCGTACAATATGATAAAACCATGTCCGGTTTGAGAAAGGATTGGGTTTCAAACACCACGAAGTTCAGAGCTGATAACCATGACATTTATTCAGTCGATTCATTAGAACCGCAGTATAAATATGTGGCCATGATGACATGCCAGTTATATGGGAGAGAGGACACAACGCATTTATTCCTTGCGTGAGTGTCTCTAATGTTTCGAGTCACTAAAGGATGTTCTTTTGATTGGGCAAAGATGCTTTCGGATCGCTTGGCCAATCGGGTCACAGAGTATCGGGAGAAGAAGGAGAATGGGAGGCCGTCCTCATTTTTCATGTCCGCATATATTATGGATGCAATTTTTTCTATGAAACCATTTCCATTAATGAGTTGGGGTTGGACTCCGATCGTAGACAAACCCATACATGTATATCATGAAAAACTATGGGAAAACAAAGAGGAAAATTTTGCATATGAAATTTTTAACTGGGTAATGGTGCCCCTGCACATCGCCATTTTTGGTCACCCACCACCCCGTATCTCGAACAACATAGTGACAAATCTGAGCAACATAGTGGAATGGTACGTAGAGGTAGAATTTTCGTACCTCAGAGTTTTCGGGGCTTCTGTTCCCCCGCATGCACTGCCATTGTTCATTCCTGATAAGCTGGCTTGTCGTGAGGTCGTCTGGTAGACGATAATTGGCGGTGTGAGTAAAGAGCTTAAAGGGTACTCAAAGAAGGTATGGCCGTCTTTTCCCATTCGTTTGAATTCTTATTCTTTATTAGATTTCGGGCATGGAAAAGCCGAGGCTGCAACCCTAGAAGACCTAAATTTGGTCTCCATCGAATACAAGAAACATGATCCACAGAGGATCGTGAGGAATCATTTGGCTAATTGCGGGCTCAAAAGATTTGAGCATGAGAATTCGCCCTCGGATGACATTTTCCGAGGGGAGAGGTCCTACGAAGAAATTCTAGCCCGGATTCAATCCTTGGAACCCGAGGAAAGAGCCGATGTATTGAAGTTCCAGGAACACCGATGTAGTTGTCTTCCAGCTATGTTGCGAGGCGAGGGTCCAGGTGTTTCAGAGACAAAAAAGAAGGATGCCTAAGGTTCTAAGGATGCAACTCCCGACTAGGGAAAACACCAGGGCGAGGGGGAACAAACGAAGAATCCAGAAATAGAGAAAAAGACTCCAAACCCGCCAAAGAAACAGAATCCAGAGACAGAGATAAAGACTCCAGAACCACCGAAGAAGCAGAGTCCAGTCGATACTCCAGGAAAATCGACGAAACAGGTCAGAGATCCCATCACGCCAGTCATACCCTTGTAGTCGACATAGGGAAACATCGGTGAGGGATGGATATTCAATGAAGAGTTGAGGCCCATAAGAGAAGAAGAACTCCCTCCGAAAGAGTTTTTCTTTGATAAAAAGAGGAAAAAAGTAGTAAAAATGGAATTCTACCAAGAAGGAGAGTCGACTGCCAATAAGTATAAAATTATGACCGAGGGAAAATATAAAAAGAATGAGAAATTTGCCACTAAAATAGAAGGCACACTAGGAGCATACACCTCGGCGAATCAATTCTCAGTCGGGCTCCTAAAAAACCAACTCAAAAGAAAAAATCACCTAATTAAGACCCTTGAATCCAGATTGGCCACAACAATGGAGAATGCTAGAGATCAGACGAGCATGGGAATGGAGCAGGCCAGATTGGTCGATAAAAATGAAATAGAAATGCTCAAAACTAAGCTTGAGCAAACACAGCTGGTGATCCGAGATGGTTGGATGCAAGCGAGTCAGCAGAGGAATTTGATCGAGCAGCTGGAGGCTAGGGTGGAGATCGCCGAGAACAGAATGATAGACATTGGGTCATTCAAATCCCAGGCGATCGATATTCAGAGAAGAATCTTTTCGACACAACAAAATTTTCTCGCCAAGGTGGGGGCGATCCGGGAAAACTATCTGCTGGTCAATCAGGTTTCCGAGAACTTATCGTCTAGAGAACGGGATGCAGGAGCGGCTCGGGTCGCCTTCTAGGAGGCAGTAATAGCCACGAACAACAGGGTTTCGGCGGGTACTCCTAGGTTCACCATTTCAGAGAAAACTCGAGGAAACATCCTAGTAAAGGAATGGGAGAATAACATCGTTGAAGGCAAGAAGGAAGCCCAAAAAATAACCAATTCCTTAGAAGAGGCCTTTAATTCTATAGACGGCGAGCTGCTCAGCATTGACAGGGGAGGCAATGCCGAGGCATTGATGCAAATGAATGTGGAATAGATCTCACTCGATCTGAAGGAAAAGGAAGAAAGGGATTCAACCGATATCTCTCAGATGACTATAGTGGGCCTAATCCAAGTAGATAAATGCATGATCAAACCCAACGCGCAATTGTGTGCCATCGACATCATCGATGGATAGATGGAAGACAGGCTGCAACAGTTAGCTTGAGAATGTTACTTCTTCGAAGCCAGCTGTCAAGCAAAACCATCGCGTCTAATATCTCAGCTAGTAGAAAGATGTATCGCCTATACCGAGCTCGCGCAACGACAAACATCTGGCACCAAGTGAAGACAGAGTAGGAAAAATGGAGCGATTGCTCTCTTTTTTCTCATAACCAAAATTTTGTGACTATTGAGATTCTACCTGCTTTGTAAAATTGTATAAATATATCACAGAAAGAAATAAACAAGGCTAGAACTTTTTGTGTTGATTGTAACAAAGTTTTTTACATTTGAGAAGTTAATACAAGCAAATCTGAAGATTCTCGATTCCGTCACGACTGTGTTACAAGTTTGTTTATTTGTATTTCATATTTCATTTCATATTCATAATTGATGTGCTTCGTTATACTTTAGTACGACCACTACTATAGCGAATGAATTTTGGTTTTCTGTAATTGTTTATTGTCTTTCCTCTGCACCAGCTATCAGCGGGTGTAAGACCAATCTGCATTTTCATGCTACATCGGTTATTTCCTTACATTTTCCTCTTCTGTTTATTTGTGAGATTCTCCCATGGTAGAATCCTTACACTATAGACAGCTAAATGTTTTCTCCCACCTCACACCTTTTATTAAAATATAATACAGTTACGGGAAAGAGCCTTTGATTTGCATCCCTATTTTATTCATAAAACCGTAAAATCTCTTTTATTCGACCAAATCGAGACAACATTTAATCTCTTTGAAGTCTTTCCTAATTTTATTGTTCCTCCATGACTATCCCTGTACCAACACAACCTAATATCGAACCCGGACTATCAGACCAAACGCATATCGCTTTAAACTTATTCGACACAATCCTTCAACTACTAACCGGGTCAAACTTGAACGTTCATGGGTAGCCATTGAACAAGATATAACTATCCAAGAACAGTTGGAAGCTAGACAATGCCAACGTAGGAGTCTTCCCTAGTTTCCTTTACCGAAGGTTTACACTTCCCTCTTCTACATATATTACCCACTTTCAGATGACTTGACACTGTACTTTCAAGATTTAAGTACAGTCTCAGGAACAACATCTTTCTGGCGCCATTGTCGGGGACCGAAGTTACAAAATCTTTTTCCCTGGGAAAACGACAATTGTTTTTCGTTGAAAGTGTTACCCTTTGATAGTGAACAAAGAGTACACACCTTTTAAGGATTTTTATCTTTCACTTGGTGACTCCACGAGAAATAAATTGGCATCCGGTCGAAGGAATACCAGACAAAACCCGGATGGTAAGCAGATTACGCCCGTTATCGATCCCGAAAAAATTCTAAAGGTGAGAGGATCTTTTAAGCCAACCGCTGTAGTTTACAAACTTAAAACCCCATCACTAAAGACTAAGAGTCCTTCCGAACCCTCAACTTCACTCATTCCTCTCTTTGATTCTAAAGATTCAACGCCAATCTGCTCTGAAATTAGGAGTGAGATTCATCCAACCGTCCCCTTAGCACACAAAGGAAAGGGCCCTCTTGAAATTTCATCGGCTTTTGAAATACCATCTTTTATTCACTTGAATTTCCTGACTTCACCAAATTCTGAAGAGTGTGTTACACACTCGGTTCCCACACTCGTCGGTTCTCCCAATTTCGTCTCTTGCAAATACGAGGAACCGAGTCCTCGCGTTCCTTATCTTTCTTCATCGAATTTTCCTCTTCGTGAAGAAAATAAATATTCCCTTTTAATTTTCCAAAACCCCCTTTACAACTTTCCACAAACAACGATGGAAGCTTCCGGAGGAGGAGGTGGAGGGTTTATCGGAGGTGGAGGGTTTATCGGAGGAGGAGAGGGAGGAGCCCCTCTAGGAGGAGTTGGAGGCCAAGGGCCTACTCCCCCTCCCAGAGTATTTGCGAAAGTTGCAGCCAGATACGCTCCATTAGTATTGCCCGTCCCTCTACACGATCTTCCAGAAAATTACATAAAAAAATTATTGAAATTCACTGGGGAGGGGGATCTGACCGCGGCCGAACATATAAATGTTTTTGACCAATTCGCAGATATCTTCGATATCGAAGATGGGGATGTATATTCGAGACTTCTTTTCCAAACATTCGAAGGCCAGGTCCGAACTTGGTTTCGGAGCCTGCCCGCAACATCTATCCTGTCTTATGACGCTTTGGAAGATGCTTTCCTCAGACAATGGGGTGAGAGAAAAGACCATCTCTATTATTTAACCGAATTTGGGTCTTTGAAGAAAAAGAACTCAGAAACAGTCATGGAATTCATTCATAGATTCAACAAACTGTACAATAAAATCCCAGCCGAGGTTAAACCATCCCAACCCACGTCCAAAGTGACTTTCTCCGAAGCTTTCGAGCTGGATTTTGCACTACTTTTGCGAGAGAGAAGGGGAGCCACCTGAAACCAAATGCAGGATGATGCGGTAGAAATATAGTCTAATATGATGTCTTCGGGTAAGCTTAGATCTATATTAGAGACTCGAAACCGAGAGACCAAATGCTTTAGAGAACAAGCGGGTCCTTCAGGGTCAAATAGATCCGCAGACGATAGGGTGGATGATATGGCGAGAGTGATTAAAGAACTATCGAATAAAATAGCTAGAATGGAACTCGAACAGGCCAAGGCTTACTCTTATCCCAAAAAATATTTCAAGAGGAACCCAAACCCCCTGAACCAACAAAGACAAATAAAAAATGAAGATCAAAAAATACAAGCTCCCTTAGAGAATGAAAATTTTATAGGAGCAAACGATTTTCAAGACTTAGGAGATTCAGACAATGATGTCATGAACTTCGGTGATGACTGCACTCAACCCTATCTGACTCGTGAAGACTATGAAAAATCTTTAAACACGCCACAACTGTCTAATGAGGGTGAAGAAGGTGATCACATTGATCTCTGTGGATCTCAACCAAAAACTGAGATGATAATGGCTGAGTTTCAACCCAAGTACAACTTAAGATCTAAGAGTAAGCCAACCTCAACGACTCAACCCAAGAAAATCCTTTAAAGAGGTCAAGCTTATGAGCCTCCTTCGGATGAGATCTTATTACCCAACAACAAAACTAAAGTAGTAAGCACTCAAGAGTCCGAGGTGGAAAAAGTCGAAACTCAAACATAGGAAACCGAACCTGTAAATAAAGCTACGTCTTCAACTAGGGCCATGAGTGATAAAGATATCCAGACAAATAAGTCGGAAAGGAAGAATTCAGAGGTCTCAACCAGAGAAATAGACAAGGTGAGCGAAGCTTTCAGTTTTGAAAATGAGTTAAACAAAATTAAGATACCAATCCCTTTGGTAGAATTAGCGAAAAACCTTGTTTATCGCAAGCAAATTACCAAAGCGATGGGTGTCTCTGAGATAGAAAGCCAATATGATGTTATAAACTTGGAAGATAATAGACCTAACATCACCTTTGGTCCCCATTTCGAAGGGTCCAAAGACACCATTGCTCCCTTTTATATCACTCTGAATGTATATGATCAGTTGCTACATAATTGTATGTTAGACTCTGAAGCTTCCCATAATGTTATGACCAAGATTATAATGGACAAGTTGGGTCTCCAGATCACAAGACCTTATGGAAATATATACTCTTTTGACTCAAGAAGCGTTAAATGTATGGGGATGATAAAATATCTAGTGGTTACCCTAGTGCATGTCCTGGTTAAGAGTATCCTGATGGATGTGGTTATCGCAGATATTCCACCTAAGTATGGCATGCTATTATCTAGGTCATGGGGAACCAAGTTGGGGGGTTCTTTACAGTTGGACATGACGTATGCCACAATCCCTGTGTTTGGTGGTCAGTTCACTCGATTATACAGAGAAACAATATTAGCATATACAGTCAGTGACCCTCAAAACCTAGACAACTTCCCTATTTACATTGTGGACCAGGATCTAGGAAATTGCATCTTGTCTTTTGATGATGGTTTGGATAGTTGTCCAGAGGAAATCGATATAAAGACCACAACATTTATCCCCACCTTAGAGGCAAAATCAAAAAATCGTCCAACAACATTCACTTGAGCTTTAGCTTTGAGCTTTCCAGCCTTAGCTTTCCTTTTCAGTTTCCCTTGCCTTTCATTCAAGTAAGAGCTTTGCTCCTCGGGCTTCCTCTTAAGAAATAAAGTAAGAGGTTAGCTCTTCGGGATTAGGCTTTTCTCTTCGAGCTTCATCTAAATTCAGAAGCTCTGCTATTCTGAACCTGGTCAGGGTCATCCTATGTTTTCCCTGTCAGATGTTTATTACAACCTTTTGACCGCTTCAACGTAGGTCAAGGCATCAGGGACCTATCAAGCCGTCAGCGGTCACTCAGGATTAAATCCGTTAAGGTTTCGCTCATGTATGCCCTCCCTGAGCCCTCTTAGGTGATAAGAGTAGGAACGCCATATGTAGTCCATTAGGTGATGTGAGTATGGGCTTTTAGCTCTATGGAGTCCCTCTTGATATGTGAGTAGGGTTGTTCACCTATGGGGTCCCTATCGGGGTTTAGGAGGCGCTAAGCTGTGGATTACAATATTTTGACCGCATCAACGTAGGTCAAGGCTTCAGGGTCCTATCAAGCCGTCAGCGGTCCCTCAGTGCTCATTCATCTCACCTTGTAGGACAGAACGCAATTATTTGATAATAAATATTAATTGTCATGTCTTTCATAATTGCACAAATTGATTTGATCACACACACTGATGATCATTCAAAAATGAATAAGAAGGAAAAAATGACTATGATTTGGATCAATCAGCCAGGGAGGGCTTCAAGCTCCCATCTAGGGAGGGATTCAAGCTCCCAGCCTTGCACTTTGGTTAAAAACATGCGGCCAACCGTGGCAAACAATACGGATTTTGTTCAAATTACTCCCTTCTTCTTCTCTTTCATAAAAATTTATTCGTGTGGATCTGGTAAGAATTTGGATTCTTGTTTTACTAATGATTTGGACTCTGGTTTTACTAATGATTTGGATTCTGGATTTACTAATGATAATGATTTGGATTCTGGTTTTACTAATGATTTGGATTCTGGTGGTTTTACTAATGATGTGGATTCTGGTGGTTTTACTAATGATGTGGATTCTGGTGGTTTTACTAATGATGTGGATTCTGGTAGTGGTAGAGGGTAATTTTGGTAGTGGTAGAGGGTATGCGGTTCAAATTGTACTAGGAGATACATGAGCTTCGTATTTTCTCTAGACAGAGAGACACATAGATGCATGGATCTGTACCTTTAGTAGCTACTATGGGAGATACGAAAGCTGGTTGGCTTTTATCTTTTCCTATTATATTACCATTGGCCTTGTACTAAGGCAAAATCAATCCTTTTGGTTAATGATTGATTAGAGGGAGCAGTTGTTTCTCCTTCTCTTTAGTTTACCATATAAAGTCACCTATAGAGCCCCCCTTTGGGGCTCACCGACAAAGACGTAATCTAATAGGAAAGATACCTGCACGGGCAAGAATTCCTGATTCAAAGCAAGGTGTCTTCATTTCATATATTATATATGTAATTACTCTTTCTTTATTAGAATATGTAATTATGCTATTTCAGAATATCTCCTTTACCTTATGTCAGGTAAGACCTCCGTCGAAGTCTAGGCTGACTCGAAGACAAATACGATCGAAGTCTAGGCTGACTCGAAGACGAATACGAGGTAGAGATGTGATCCTCGGGGTGTCCTACTTTCCATAAAGAAAGAAAGTTTGAGCTAGCTTACCTCGGGTTGTCCTATAAGACCATTGGAAGCATGTGTTGTGAGGCTTCGTCGATTGATAAGACCATGCTTATGAGCGCAGGGTTTCCCTCAGGGTAACCTGAGCGATGAGCTTGTCCTCTATAAAGAAATAAAGTAAGTGAAAGAGAGAGAGATGCTTGTTGTATGTTATCCCAAGGTTTGCCCTTGTATAAGTTGGTTAGGCTAATATCTCCTCGACTTCTCCTCGGCTTGACCTTGAATCTTTGTCTTCTCCTCTGAACTAGGTTACCTCAGGTTGTCCCTCTTTAAAGGCTTGTCCTTTCCTTTTTAAAAAGTCTTACCTCTGAGCTAGGTTACCTCGAGCTTCCTCGGCAAGATCTTAACTCTGAACTACCTTACCTCGGGATTCCCGACAAGCAATGCTTACATTCCATCCAAAGATTTATCTCTCTAAGAATTTAAGATTCTCCTTGGATTTCTCCTTGGGCAATGAGGCAAGCATGGCGTCAAGCCAGGCGAAGGCAANACTCTGAACTACCTTACCTCGGGATTCCCGACAAGCAATGCTTACATTCCATCCAAAGATTTATCTCTCTAAGAATTTAAGATTCTCCTTGGATTTCTCCTTGGGCAATGAGGCAAGCATGGCGTCAAGCCAGGCGAAGGCAATGAGCCAAGCAAGGGTGCAATGCACCCAGCAAGGCGCAAGGTGCCTAGGAAACACCTCAAGGCACCTTGCGCCTTGAGTCCCACCTAAATAACTCATGGACTCAAGGATAGGATTTAAGGACACAAAGATTCAAGTCACGTGACAGAGGATCTGTGTAGCACCGGAGTCTGGAAAATGTATTTTGATGGTGCTTTATCTTTTGAAGGGGCAGGTGCGGGAGTGATTTTAGTGGCTCCTGAAGGTAAATTCATTGTTCCTTTCTCCTACCGACTGCAGTGGGACATAGATTACAATAACAACGTATGCGAATATGAAGCGTTGATCTTAGGATTAGAGCCTGCTAAAAAGATAAATATAAGAAACTTGGAGGCATATGGTGATGCTGAATTAATAGTCAAACAAATAAACCAACAATACCTAGCCAAGAATCCCAGACTAAGAACGTATAGAAATTGTGCTTGGGATCTCATGGATTTTTTTTTCTCATCCATAAATGTCCATTTTATCCCCCGCGCCGAGAATCTACAAGCTGACGCATTGGCAAAGGAAGCTTCAACCTTCTCTCCTCCCACGACTGTCAAACTAAAGTATCACATTGAAATCAGATACAAACCCTCCATACCAGACAATATCCGACACTGGCAAGTCTTTGAAGATGACGAACAAATTAAGAAATTTCTTGCAGCAGTGGGTGAGTTCTCCGAAACTCATGCAAACCAAGAGAATCAAAATGAACCGATGTGGATCATGCAAGAGGGGGAAGATCCTGAAACCTTCTGAGAAACAATTGTGAATCATTGTATGCTAGTCCTCAAAAGAAACCAGATTCCAAAAGGATTGATTCCTTTAGAAAGACTTTTTGATCAGAACGACGTACCTGTGAAATCCACTTTGCAGCCCCAACCAGAAGAAGTGGAGGACTGTGATATAGGAACCAAAAAAGAATCCAGGGTAGTAAAGATATCCAAGTTCCTCCCTCCCGAAGTAAAATTCAAGTATAAAAACCTACTCAGACAGTACAAAGATGTTTTCGCCTGGTCTTATGATGAGCTAAGAACGTATGACACTTCCATAATTGATCACAAGATACCTTTGAAACCGGGGGTCAAACAGTTTAGGCAAAATCTTAGGCAAATTAACCCCATTTTGTTACCCGTGATCGAAAAGGAAGTTAATAACCTTTTAGATGCGAAAATAATCGTACCTCTGAGATACTCAGATTGGGTGGAAAACCTGGTCCCAGTTAGGAAAAAGAATGGAGAAATCAGTCTGTGTGTGGATTTCTGAAACTTAAACAAGTCGTCTCTCAAGGATAATTACCCGCTGCCCAAGATGGACCATGTGCTAGAAAAAGTAGTTGGAGAAAACTGAATGTCTATGATAGATGGGTTCTCTGGTTATAACCAAATTGCCATGAATGAACAAGACAGGGAAAAGACTGCTTTCACCACAGCATGGGGTACATTCATGTATGACAAAATGTCGTTTGGTTTGATGAATGCAGGGGCTACATTCCAGCACGCTATGGACATCGCTTTCATAGGATAAAGAGACAAGTTCGTAGTCATTTACCTCGACGATTTGACGGTTTTTTCTAAAACCAATGAAGAACACTTGATCCATCTGAAACAGACTTTCGAAAATTTCCGTAGGTTTGGTATATCTTTGAACCCAAAGAAATCACATTTCTCTATGCGATAAGGTAAGCTTCTGGGCCATATCGTATCTAGAGATGGGATCAGGATTGATCCTAAGAGGATTGAAGCAATAAATACTATAAATATTCCCAGAAATGTAAAAGAGATTCAATCTTTCTTAGGAACCATAAATTTTTTACGAAGGTTTATCCCCAATTTTGCTGAGATTGTCAAATTGATCACAGGAATGTTGAAGAAGGATAGCGGATTAAATTGGAAAACCGAGGCCAGAGCATCGTTCATGCATATTAAAAAATTCATAAGCGAGGCACCTGTGTTAGCAAGCCCAAATTATCTTAAAGAGTTTCTTATCTTCTCATTTTCCTCTGAACATACTATCGCTGCGGTGCTCCTACAAAAGGATGAAGAAGGATTCGAACGACCAATCGCGTTTTTTAGAAAGAGCCTTAGAGACACAGAATTGAAGTATGACATAATGGAAAAATAAGCGTACACAATGGTAAAAGCGCTAAAGGCATTCAGAACTTATGTACTACATTCAAAAATTATTGCGTACGTGCCTACCAGTTTTGTGAAAGATATATTGGTACATCCAGACAGTGACGGAAAAAGAGGGCGATGGCTTGCTAAAATACAAGAATTCGATTTGGAAGTTAAACCGACCAAATTTATAAAAGGACAAGGAATAGCCAAACTCTTAGCTGAATCAAATCTCAGGGCTCTTGATATCAATTACCTGCAAGGAAGCGACGAAGACACAGACCTAAACGAACCGGAAGAAGAAACAAGTCCAAACCAGATCGAAGAGAATTTCTTATCATCGGGCTGGTATAGAGACATAGTGTTTTACCTGCTGAACCTGAAATGCCCAAATGAACTATCACCATCTAAATGAAGAACTTTAAAACTCCATGTAGTTAAATATTGTATCACCGAAAGTCAGCTATTTTGGAAGGATCCACTCAGTTTCCTATTAGTTTGTTTAGTCGAATCGGAAACTCAGCAGGTTATAGATGAATTTCATAATGGAGTCTGTGGGGGGCATCATGCATGGAGAGCTACAACCTACAAAATCTTGAGGGCTGGGTACTACTGGCCGAAACTCTTTTCGGACGTCAATGCCAAAGTGCGTGCCTGCAACCCTTGTCAAATATTCGCTGGTAAACAGAAGCTCCCTGCACTGCCACTAGTTCCAGTCAAAGCTGAAGCTCCATTTCAACAATGGGGTCTAGACTTCATAGGGGAGATTAATCCCCATTCCAGTGCTCAACATAAGTGGATCTTAACAGCTACAGATTATTTTACTAAGTGGGTGGAATCCATTCCAACCAAAAGGGAAACAGACTCGGTGATAATCGATTTTTTGGAAGACAATATCTTGTCAAGATTCAGTTGTCCCCGAAAGATAGTTACCGACAATGCCCAGGCCTTTAAATCTATGGCTATGATCAATTTCAGTCAGAGGTATAACATCGTTCTAGGCCATTCCACAGCATATTACCCCCAGGGGAATGGATTGTCCGAATCATCTAACAAGAGCCTGGTAAACATAATCAAGAAAGTATTGGATGAAAATAAAAGGTCTTGGCATGTGCACTTGAAATATGCATTATGGGAAAATCGCATCAACTCTAAAAGGTCTATCGGCATTTCATAATTTCAAATGGTCTATGGGACAGATGTTGTTCTACCTATAAACCTAGCGCTGTCGGTGATGAAGTTATGACAGGATCAAAATGAAGAACCCAATCATGTAACCAGGAGAATAAATCAGTTGATTGAGGTTCAATAGCATAGAGTTGAAGTTGATGAAAATATGCAGAAGTACCAAGATGATATGAAATCATTGTTCGACCGCAAGGCAAAGGACAGGGAATTTCTTCCAGGTGATTTAGTGCTAAGATGGGATGCAAGAAAAGAGGAAGCGACGAAACATAGTAAATTTGACCACCTCTGGTATGGACCATTCAGGATCTCAGCTCGAGAAGGAAAAAATTCTTTCCTACTGGAAAATATAGACGGAGAAGTCCTCCACGCCCCTATCAATGGACGGTATCTAAAGCATTACATGACGTAACAGTCGCCAGTTTCAAAAAAATAAAATAAAATAAAATTTTATAAATAAATAAATAAATTTTTGATATATATATTTGGTGTACATATGTGTATTTTCGTTTAAATATTTCTTTTGATTTTCTTTTTCGTTCACGGACTTTCAACACATTTCAAATAAGATTCGTGTTTGCTTTTTACAGGATTCCAGCTGCATACGAAACTAGCAAGAAAAGTAATTGCAAGTCGGTGTCAGAAATAAATTGGCATAAAACAAGTGATACCTAAAGTAGTTTCATATTGCGCAAAGGAAGTGAAAAGAAAAGGTAAAAATGAGATTTCTCAAAAGCACGTGTTATGAAGGATTGTTAAAGAAAACCGAGGTAATTCCATTCAAACTGCAATATCAGCTAAAATATTAGATAACAGGATTGTTTCTTGGTTTGATACTCTTTGAAAAATTTAAAATAATTTGAATGATACACTAAATCTAAAAACAGTCGGTCAAGTAAACTATCCCCAAAAATATCTATAAGAGTCAGTCTCGAATCATTTGACCTCTGTATTTTCAGTCAATAAATATCTACCTGGCATCCTGTCTATCTCCAGGTCTAACTTTTAACAATTCACCATCTTCCCGTTTTATTACGAAGGGATAAACGTTTTTCGTTTTAAACCTCATGAGTTTCAAAATAGATTGTGGAAGGAAAGTGGGTCTTCACAACTACTCAATCCCCTGCTAATCGAAGGAATGTCTAGAGCGATCCTAACTTTCCTAGGTTTTTCAACGGTATCAGAGGATTAAAGCTTGCTCAAACGGAATTCTCTTTAAAAAGTTAATTTCCTTTTTCTCCCTAAGAACGAAGATGTTGTGAAGGTTGAGGGAAGGTTGGTACTGAGTAATCAAAGTAAGTTGACAGACCTATAATGCAAAATATTTCACAGATATCAACCCTGATACAAACTGATTGCCCCCATCTTCACACTCAAAAAAGTAAATTATAAGACAAGTGGTGAAAGGAAATTCATAAATGATTGCCCCCACCTAGTCCAAGAGACGATGAAAGGAAATTCAGAAATGATTGCCCTCGTCTCAACATTTAAATGCATTAATATATTTCGAAGTGGTGAAAGTAAATTCAGTAAAAAAGGGCCAGATAACTTCACCAGGGTACTGAACATGCTCGCTGGTAGTGAAGAAATATCTGAGATATCTGTAAGGTTGTTATACATGAATATCACTCTACTCTGGTAACCAATGCTTTCTAAAACCTGATCCACATCCCAAATTTGGACGGGACTCCCCAATTAAAAACATATAATCTTATTCTTTTGATGCAAGCCGAGAGCCACAAGATCTGTTGGGTCTCCTAGGGTTGTTTAGATTGTCTTAAAACATACATGAGTTTAGCAGCAGTAAAGAGAAAATTGTGAAAGGGACTACAACTGTGTTTAAAAAGAGTATCTGATTTTGAAAAAAAACTTTTCAAGGTAAAAAACAAAGTCTTTTCCCCCCTTCGATATACTGTTCTCGGGAACCTTTCCACATGATTGAGATTTTGACACCATTTACCCAATATTGGCACGTGGTCTACTGTTCTTCCTGCCTTGCAGGAAGGCGGGATCCCTAGTTGGAGCCTATGTTGGAGCCGCCCTTGTTTTTCTAGCCCTTCACAAGTTTCATTTTTAATGCTTGAAATCTAAAATGTTTTCTATTTTTCCTCTGAGATATCGGTGATATCTGAAGCTTGATCACGTGAGAAACGATGATATTTCTACTCTCAAAACGAGTCCTACCTTTTACAAAAATGTTTCCTCTTTTTGTTCTACTTCAGGATCTCGCAGGTCGGATACTATAATTCATGTAATCTCCATATCCTGAGTCACGAAACGGCGAAATCATGTTAACTTTTCACTCAAGATAGTAACAAGGGTAAAGTTTTCCCTAACTCGTGATTAAGCGTCTACGGGGTTTCGCGCCTCGGCATTCGCCAAACCCAAATTTTTATTGTCACAGCCCCGATAGCCGAGGACACGAAGTCCTTTTGAATAACCCATGTCAAGGATTGAAGGTAAAAGCTAACCGTGGTAAAAGTTGTTCTTGGCGTCTCGCCACTCGACAGTATATTTTTCGAAGGTTACAGCGTCTAAACCCCGACTCGCGAATTTACGATGCAATTATAACTTGACTAATTAACCACTTAATTCAAGATTATCTTCCCTTTTAATTAAGGCATGTTATCGCGATCTCGCGGTTTCGTAGCTCGACAGGTAAATCTCCCAGAAACTTATTTTCGAATCTCTGAGTTGCGATGTGGCGAATATAATAATTATAAAGTTAATCAAGCCCCAAATTGCGATTACCTTTAATTAAACCAAAATCGATCTTCGCAGTCTCGGGAGTTAGAGACTCAAAATGTTAAAAGAAAATCCCCAATATAACGAGTAGCGAGATATTGATTAACGTTGGCGAGATTGGATTAATTAAGCCAAATCAAGACATATCCCACGTTTCAATGCTTGCACGATTCATGAGGAATCCTTTTCTCTCCATACGCCAACTGACTTTTAAACCGCCAAAATTTATGACATTAATGAGGAAATAGGGTAAATCTATGAATATAAGATCGGATTTTTACGGCATAAATTTATTTCTAATTATGATTTGACAGGCTTGTTTTGAAAGGTACTGAGTTTTCAAAGATATGTAAGAGTTGTGTTTCATTATAACAGTTGCATTTTCATAGCACGCAGAGCTCATCACTTCTGAGTAAACTAACTTCTGTATGTATACGCAGTTCTATCGCAGAAGAACTAAAACACAAGCTTCATCCATGGCTCTGCGGAAAGCAGCAAAGGAAAATGTCGAGGTTTCAAGACAAGGCTCAGATAATGTCTCTGATACTTCGCCCCGAAGTGTCGATTCGGTCCCTAACTGGTCATATGTTTCAGATATGCTGCAATCAGAATTGGTGGATTATTTCGACGACTCCGATGACAAGGAAAGAGATGATATAACCATCAAGTACAAAATAGTCATTCAATCTGGAATGCACAGGGTAGCAGCCAGGCCACGGTTGCTTCCATATTATGACATGATCCGATGGGCATTGGATCACATGGACATACCGACCAGGACTATCATGAACGAGTAGAGAGTCACCGTCGGGACTTTTAGGCCAGAGAATCTTCAAACCATGTATAAGCTACCCACGACGTTCGACCACACCTATGGCACTGAGTTCTTGGAGGAATTCAAGGAGAAATAATGCGTACAATATGATAAAACCATGTCCAGTTTGATAAAGGATTGGGTTTCAAACACCGCGAAGTTCAGAGTTGATAACCACGACATTTATTCAGTCGCTTCATTAGAACCGAAGTATTAATATGTGGCCATGATGACATGACGGTTATATGGGAGAGAGGACACAACACATTTCTTCCTTGCCAGGGTGCCTCTAATGTTTAGGGTCACCTAAGGATGTTCTTTTGATTGGAAAAAGATGTTTTCGGATAGCCTGGACAATTGGGTCACAGAGTATCGGGAGGAGAAGGAGAATGGGAGGCCGTCCTCATTTTTCATGTCCGCATATATTATGGACGCAATTTGTTCTATGAAACCATTTCCATTAATGAACTGGGGTTGGACTCTGGATGAAGACAAACCCATACATGTATATCATGAAAAACTATGGGAAAACAAAGCAGAAAATTTTGCATATGAAATTTTTAACTGGGTAATGGTGCCCCTGCACATGGCCATTTTTGGTCACCCGCCACCCCGTATCTCAGACAGCATAGTGACAAATCTGAGCAGCATAGCGGACTGGTATGTAGAGGTAGAATTTTCATACCTCATAGTTTTCGGGGCTTCTGTTGCCCCACATGCGCTGCCATTGTTCATTCCTGATAAGCTGGCTAGTCGCGAGGTTGCCCGGCAGATGGTAATTGGCGGTGTGAGTAAAGAGATTAAAGGGTACTCAAAGAAGGTATGGCCATCTTTTCCCATTCGTTTGAATTCTTATTCTTTATTAGAATTCAGGCATGCCAAAGTCGAGGCTGTAGCCCTAGAAGACCTAAATTTGGTCTCCATCGAATACAAGAAACACGATCCACAGAGGATCGTGAGAAATCATTTGACTAATTGAGGGCTCAAAATATTTGAGCATGAGAATTCTCCCTTGGATGACATTTTTCGAGGGGCAAGGTCCTACGAAGAAATTCTAGCCTGGATTCAATCCTTGGTACCCGAGGAAAGACCCGATGTATTGAAGTTCCAGGAACACCGACGTAGTTGTCTTCCAAAAGTGTTGCGAGGCAAGGGTCCAGGTGTTTCGGAGACAAAACAGAAGGATGTCGAAGGTTGTAAGGATGCAACTCCTGACCAGGGAAAACACCAGGGCGAGGGGGAACAAACAAAGAATTTGGAAACAGAGAAAAAGACTCCAGACCCTCCAAATAAATAGAATCTGGAGACAGAGATAAAGACTCTAGAATCGCCGAAGAAGTAGAGTTCGATCGATACTCCAGGAAAATCGGCGAAACAGGCCAGAGAGCCCATCACGTCAGCCACTCCCTTGCATTCGACATAGGGAAACATCAGTGAGGGATGGATATTCAATGAAGAGATGAGGCCCATAAGAGAAGAAGAACTCCCTCCGAACGAGTTTTTCTTTGATAAAAAGAGGAAAGCAGTAGTAAAAAGGGAATTCTACCAAGAAAGAGAGTCAACTGCCAAGAAGTATAAAATTATGACCGAGGGAAAAGATAAAAAGAATGAGCAATTCACCACTGAAATAACATGCACACTAGGAGCATACGCCTCGATGAATCAATTCTCAGTCGGGCTCCTAAAAAACCAACTCAAAAGAAAAAATCGCCTAATTAAGACCCTTGAAGCCAGAATGGCCACAAAAGCGGAGAATGCTAGAGATCAGGCGAGTGTGGGAATGGAGCAGGCCAGATTGGCCGATAAAAATGAAATATAAATGCTCAAAACTAAGCTTGAGAAAACACAGCTGGTGATCCGAGATGGTCGGATGCAAGTGATTCAGCAGAGGAATTTGATCGAGCAGCTGGAGGCTAGGGTGGAGATCGCTGAGAACATAATGATATACATTAGGGTAGTCAAATCCTACGCGATCGAGATTCAGAGCAGAATCTTTTCGACACAACAGAATTTGCTCGCCAAGGTGGGGGCGATCCGGGAAAACTGTCTGCTGGTCAATCAGGATTCCGAGAAATTATCGGCCAGAGAATGGGATGCAGGAGCAGCTTGGGTCGCCTTCCAGGAGGCAGTAATAGCCATGAACAACAGGGTTTCAGCAGGTACTCCCAGGTTCACCATTTCAGAGCAAACCCGAGGAAACATCATGTTAAAGGAATGGGAGAATAACATCGCCGAAGGCAAGCAGCAAGCCCAAAAGATAACCAATTCCTTAGAAGAGGCCTTTAATTCTATAGATGGTGAGCTACTGGGAATTGACAGTGGAGGAAATGCTGAGGCGTTGATTCAAATGAATGTGGAACAGATCTCACTCGATCTGAAGGCAAAGGAAGAAAGGGATTCAGCCGATATCTCTCAGATGACTACAGTGGACCTAGTCCAAGTAGATAAATGCATGATTAAACCCAACGTGCAATTGTGTGCCAGCGACATCATTGATGGACAGATGGAAGACAAGCTGCAGCAGTTAGCTCGAGAATGTTACTTCTTCAAAGCCAACTGTCAAGTGGAACCATCTCGGCTAATATCTCATTTGGTGGAAAGATGTATCGCTTGTACCGAGCTTGCGCAACGACAAACATCTGGCACCAAGTGAAGACAGAGTAGGAAAAATGGAGCGATTTCTCTCTTTTCTGTCATAACCGAAATTTTGTGACTATTGAGATTCTACCTGCTTTGTAAAATTGTATAAATATATCACAGAAAGAAATAAACAAGGCTGGACCTTTTTGTGTCGATTGTAACAGAGTTTTTTACATTTGAGAAGTTAATACAAGCAAATCTGAAGATTCTCGATTCCGTCACGAATGTGTTACAAGTTTGTTTCTTTGTATTTCATATTTCATTTCATATTCATAATTGATGTGATTCGTTATACTTTAGTACGACCACTACTATAGCGAATGAATTTTGGTTTTCTGTAATTGTTTATTGTCTTTCCTCTGCACCAGCTATCAGTAGGTGTAAGACCAATCTGCATTTTCAGAATTCTACATATATTCTCTGCTACATCGGTTATTTCCTTACATTTTCCTCTTCTGTTTATTTGTGAGATTCTCCCATGGTAGAAGCCTTACACTATAGACAGATAAATGTTTTCTCGCACCTCACACCTTTTATTAAAATATAATACAGTTACGGGAAAGAGCCTTTGATTTGCATCCCTATTTTATTCATAAAACCGTAAAATCTCTTTTATTCGACCAAATCGAGACAACATTTAATCTCTCTTTGAAGTCTTTCCTA
>SNQJ01S0148006.1:21266-44918 GCA_010110895.2 Picea sitchensis
AGCAATTGTTTATTTCCCTGCATTATTGTGATCATCATTTAGTGTTTCAGCAAAGATTTTAAAAGAAGCATAATTGTTTAAGCACGGTAACAACCGATTCACTCCCCCCTCTCAGTTGTCCAACATTAGGGTTATAACATGTATGGATTTGAGGCCATCTTTCCCTGTCAACTCGCCTTACCTGTGGAAAAAATCTTCCAAGACTATTAAGGAGAACCAGATAATATGATCAAAAGAATGCAAAAACTGGTAGAAGTGCAGCAGACGAGGGAGAAACTAATGGACAAAGCCCATGACCATAAACAAAAGATCATGCAGGATTTTAATAGAAAAGTAAGGAAAGACGATTTCCAGCTGGGAGATCTATTACTCAAGTGGGATGCACCTAAACAAGATAAAGACAAGCATGGTAAATTTGAGGCCTTATGGATTGGCCCCTTCAAAGTTTCTGAGGTTGTTTCAAATAACACTTACAAGTTGCAGGATTTGGAGGATGGTGAAGTTTTTGGTAGCCCTGTAAATGGGCATTTTCTGAAGAATGTTTTTACTTAAGCCATGAGTGGCTTCCCATGTCATTGTAAATATCATTTTTCTTTTGTTTTCGTTTTTTATAAGTGACTCCATAACCCAATAGTTAATCCACTAGAAATACTTGTTCTTGGAAGCTCATAGGGAGAATGCCATCCCCTATGGAGCCAAATGTTATCACATGAACTTGTCAGAGTCCTATGGGTTTGTGGTTTCTACCCGAGTCTGTCATTTTTCCCTGTCTCTTTCCTTTTCATAGACAAAGTCTTACATTTTCCCCCCTTCGGCTTGTAAAATCATTTTTCGTTTGACCCTCTGTGTTTAAAGTGCCCCAATCTCCTTGTTTTCCCAACCCCTATCCATTCATCCAAGTCTTGGTTTACACAGGCTGTAGACGCGGGCTCAAAGCGCAAAATTCAGAGCGGTCAGTTCTAAACCTGAATCAAGCAAAAACGAAGGTTCAATTTTCAACGGTTGGAATTCCATGTGGAGTTCAGATTAGCGGCTCGCGGGAGTTTGGAATCTTAAAATTTGCATGAAGTATAGCACTAGAGAAAAAGGATCAAAGAGAGCATGAGTCGTTGATCTTTAAAGGGATAGGTGGTAGTTGATCCAAGTGTTTGGGGAAATAAGATTTGGGATTTTTAAAGTGAGAAGTGTGTGGAATTCTCGAAGTGTCAAAGCCCGAACTCCTAAAATAATCTGAGCCATCAAAATTTGAGGATGCGTGGAGGCATATCCCTCACTTCAAAGGTTGCCACTCCTGAGAATTGTGGGAGTTAAAAATTGTAAAGTATCGAAGGCTGAATTGAATATGAGTTATTGATCAACAAGAGCCACATGTCGTCAGATCCATAACTGCATGAAAAAGCGCATGGAGGAAGACACAGAGCCACGGGGTGCCATATATAGAGATATAGAGGAAAGAAAAGGAGGAAAAGGCCCGAAGACCCAAAGGATATCCCGATCATTGATCGAGGAGGGAGAAGAAGGGTTGTTGATCTGGTTGAAGGGGTCAAAGTTATGAAGTAGGAGCATAACCATTGATTGAAGAGGATGTGTATCAATAGATCGACAACTCCAAGTAAAATCACAGAATGTAAGCGAGATTTAAGTTTGGATTTTCTCGAAGCCCTGAGGCCCGAAGTGGAGCTCGTCCATCCAAATTCAAGAGCCACACGTCATCATATCCTTATCTCTAGAGGTTTTTCTTGGGGAAACTATAGTTTGAAGTTTGAAAGGTCTGAAGCCCAAATCATGAAGCAGATCTCGACCATTGATTTGAAAAGGGAATATTTGATCCATCAATCTAAAAGGCACCAGAGTTGGGTCATTGATCAGGAAGCCTCATATCAGATCACAAGATCAATAGTTGTGCTCCATTGTGGGGTCAGAAAGTGCACACGTTTTTGAATTTTCAAGGGAAGGCCACAATCGAAATCGTGGTTTTTAGAAAGGGATGCATGGTGGTTCATGGTGAATTGCGAGGACAAAAGTGGTTTTCTTTCAAACCACCCTTGTCCATGCCCACAATCACGCAATTGAGTAGGTTCATATCCCTAGGTCACATTGAATAAGGAGCAATTGAGATGAGTTGCACCAAAGGCCGAAAGCACCTGTATTGGTCACAAAAGAATATATGCATGGCCTCGAGGCACTAGGATTGACTCGAAGAAGTCTTGGGAACCGCCTGGAACATTCATGGGTGTCAGGCCTTGTCCCGATCCTGATGAAGGTAGTTAATGGAAATGGGGGTGGCAGTTGAGACCTTGTCTCACCCCATAAATGGTAAGAATGGTCGTGTGGGGAGATTGTCAATCTGAAGTTTCCCGAGGGATGGATTTTCCTACAAAGTACATAACTAATCGAGCTCGCATCTAACATAAGAAGGCCTGCATAGGCTAACAGAGTAGGTGTCTATTGGAAACTTTGAATGCAGGGGTCTAATCACATTCCTAGTGGTTGCAACATTTTTAGTATATATAGGCAGTTTTGATATTTTGTTAAGGTCGAATGGTTGAGCTAGGTTCCTTGCTATTGTAATATTTTGATGAAGAAAAACAGTTCTTTGGTTATGTCTTGATTTGTGACTTCTTGATTAATATAAGTCATCTTTCTTACTCCATCTTATTTTCCTATGATACTAAGAGAGTTCATGATTGACTAATTCACATGGATTGTTGTGACTGTATTATGATGAATGTTTGATTATAATGTTGTTATGATTTCTTTTAGTTTCCTTGAAATTTGAATCCAAGAGGATCTTGTGTTTAAGTTTTTCTTCCTTAGGTTGTTGGAAGGCCTGATGTTCACATCAAACCTCTACAATTTTCTCACCAAAGTCTTCCTCCTACTCACCTTTACTCCAACTTACTGACTGAAGTTAATCCAAGACCTCAATTGCTTGCATATACGAGCCCAGATTTTTGAGTTAGAACGTTATTTTCATTGAGTCTTCTCCATTTGGCCTCTTAAAACTCATTTACATTTACTGTATAAACTGATGGGTACTGGGATTACATTCTATGAAATTTGAGGGTGACTTCTAGTGCTAATAGGTTCTTTTGTAGAAATAGTAGGGCTTTCTCGGGTTGGTTCTTGTGTGGAATCCTTAGGGATTCCATGTGTTGTTTCTTGTGTGGAAACACCTATTTATTTTCCCTTTCTAGCTATGCCAAAATAAATTAGCAGCATATTCTCGTATAGTTGGTTCATGTGTTGCATCCATAAGGCTTATCGGTGTTGGTTCTTGTGTAGCGGGAACAATATCTTCCTCGAAACTTGATATTCTTTTGCTTTTGTAGAAATGGTGGATCTGTGAAGTGATGTTGCAAATAAAAACATACTATAGAATAAATAACATAGTGTTAGATGTTGAACATGAAGGAAGTGTGTTGGACAAGATCAATAAAAATTTGGTAGCAATAAGTCTTCTGGTGGATTGGTAGAAAAAAACTCTTGGATATATTTATTCAATAACTATTGAAATTAAAAAGGGATCTTAGAATTGTAAGTGGGTTGAGTTAGAAGTGGGTGGAGCAGAAAGTTGTGGGGGAAAGAAGTGGGATAAATTTATGATTTGGTAGTATTGGTTACATGATATTCTGAGAAAAATTATTTGTCTTCAATTTCAACCACATAATCAAAGGAAACTCATTGAATTCAACAAGCACTTTTCTTATAATTATCTTTGATCTAGGAAGAAGAAAATGCATTTCCATGTCATAGTTTTGAAGCAATAGAAAATACTAGGTATTCTTGAGGGATTCTTGTGCAACAATGGTGCTTCCACAAAAAGTGGAAAAATGGCTCTAGGTTCCACAATAAGTGGCGAAATAGTGTCACGTTCCACAATAAAAATGGTTTCGGGGTGAGTGGAAAAATGATTCCCCGACAAATAAAAAAATAGTGAAAAGTTTCACAACAAGAAGATTTGTAGTATTGTTCAAGGAAATGATTTGTAGTAAGGTTTTGTAGTAAGGCCTAGTTGACAAGGATCTGTAGCAAGGCCTAGTTTACAAGGATCTATAACAATGGTATCATTCATGAATAAGGATGATGGATAGTATTGAGGAATAAGGATGTTGGATCATTGACTCTTCTTTCTTTTGTAGCACTATTTCTTGAATTTTGGATCATTTATTCTTCCTTCTATACCATTTTTTCTTCAATTCCAATTATTCATTTGTATTGTACTCTATCCATATACAAATTTATGAAAAATATTGGTGTTGTTAGTCAATAGCTTGAGTTCTTCCATAGAAAGATCCCAGGAACTTGAAATACAAACATGGTTCCTTCAAGGACTTAGTATCACATGATAGTTCACTTTATTTTGTTTGTATGTCTTGGTGAAATACCCTTTTCATAAAAATTTGTATTCAAAAATCACTCCATTGATTGGTTGACCTTGTGGATCCCTTCGTGACCTACAAAAACCAACAATTTTCCTGCAATACGAAGTGCGATTATGGAACAATATAGCTTTTGAAACCTTATTCTTCCAATAAATATTAAAAATAATTGCAAATAATGCATATAAAATAGATCTAAAAGGATTCATCGAGAAGATTTTATTTTTAACATGCTGAGAAGTTGTCGCCACCTAGACTACCCGACAATATTTTGATCATAAATTTTTTATCTGGTGTCCAATTGGATTGATTTCAAAGCCATATTTAAATAGATTCATATGGATATATCCAGTATAAATAGGTTTGAAATTTATTTGAAATTATATGTTAAATATTTTCAGGAACAATTTGCATGTTAGAGATGTTTTTTATTTCTAGCATACACCAACAGTGACGATTTTGAGCATAACTTTTTCAGCTGATGTCAGATGGATATGATTCAAATGGAATATGAAAATATATTAATGTATATATATTTTTAGGATATTTAGACACTTAGGAGTTAGTTAATATATACTTGGTCTAATGTGTCATTAGGTGAAAGTGTTTTTCTTAGCGTGTTTCTTTAGTATGCATTAGTACGCATTTGTAATTAGGAAATCCGACGGTCACGATATGTTCCCGACATAGGGTGATTCGAAGGTTCATATTCTCCTCGATATTAATGGCTATTGATATTTGGATTAACACCCTATTGGTCCATGATATATATTTAAAGCGCATGGAGGGTCATTTGCCGATGATAGATTGTGAGAAACTCTCTTGTAAAATCTCTCTATAATCGTTTTATTTTGCATTAATAAAATCCACCAAGTGAACCTGTTGGTTGGGGCCGTGGATGTTTCCCCGTAGTGTTTTTACCACATCCAAACATCGGTGTGATGATATTTGATCTAGTTATGTGAGTGGTTATTGAATTTATTCGTCCTCTATTGGAATACCTGTGTTGTCAAACATGGTATCAGAGCCTATTTGAAGACCTTCTCTGATTGTAGATCAAGATCGTGAAGTTTCGCTGCATCATCTCCATTTTATGCCATTTATGGGATGAGAGGACCATTTCATTGCATCTGGAGCGCTCATTTCAATTAGGAACATTTTTTCGTTTCAATCGAAAAAGGTTTTTGTTTGCCCAAGATACAGTCATTTCACCTAGATTCGAAGGTAAAAAGCCTGAATACGCCCTTTTAAATTTTTTGTAGAGTATTATTTTTTATTTTTATTTTTTTACGAGTTGCTACTCTTTACATCTTCATATGTGTTGGGTAAAATATATGCACTATTAATTCCAACATTAAATTGTCAACCAGGGAGTTGTAGAATTAAAGGTGCATGCACAGGAAATGCAGGATTCGAGCCTAGTATAACCTAATCTAAGGCTGACAAACACACTTCAATGCAATAAATGAAACAAGAAACCAGAAAATGAATTCAATTGACAAGAAGGAAACTAGCTCCTTAGGTTGAAACCCATTACGGGAAAGCCATGTCTCACGATTTAGGCCCTTAATCTTCCTTTGGTGATTGAAGTTATGGGAAATTAAAGTGCAGTAATCCAAAGTGCAATAAATGAAACCAAGCACAAGAAAAACCAAATTAAAACAAACTAGCTAAAAGGAAAAACAAAAAAATATGGATCTAAATTCAAACTACGCAAATGAAATGTCCTTGAAAAGATACACCCAAGAAAGCGAGAGGGGAAAGTGATGAAATTGAAATAAGGAAAATGTGAAGCGAGAGAAAGATGAAGAGAAGATGTAAAGGCAATTTATTTTAAACTTTGTCCTCTTATAAAAATCACACRCACTTGTTATTAACTTGACACATATCATAATATATACATAATAATAAACAAGATAGCATAAATCTCTTAACAATTCATACAAATAACAAAAATTTAACATTTAATAATTAAKAACCATAACAAAATTAACAAAATTATAAACTAACTAAATAACAAAACTATTTAAACTATATATGAACACAATATAAYAAATGAATAAAATATCAATATAATAAGTGAAATTTACCGCACTTACCACTATGCACACTCAACTAAATTAAACATATGTACATTGTATTACTTATAACAAAGTAAGTAAAAACAAATAATGGAATGGAACATCCACGGGACTGGAATAATTCATGCACAAAGAAATACATATAAGTTGAAATAAATCACTCATAGGAACAACCACACACAACAATATATATATATATATAYATGCATATGGAATAAAACAACCACGCATTAAGAGATATATACACATTCATSTTCATTCAAATATGCACGTAGAGTCTTTAAAACTTTTCCCAAATATGTATGTTCTATTAAGCTTATATACAACMATGCATGTAAATAGATATATTGGATCAAAGCCTTGAGGATGTGATAGAAATAAAGAATATGATCGGAGTGTGAATGGGACACTGTGAGAATGAAAGTTTAATTCTTTKATACATAGAATGAAWGGTTTTATTTTATTTTATGTYTGTGTGCAKGTGAAAATGAGCATGCAGCGTAGGAAAAGGAGATCTATGTGAAGTCCTGGAATGCATGAATTGTTGGAATGGGAYTGCTTGCAAATATGAAAATAGTGTATTGTGCAAAGTAAATAATGATGCAAAATCATGAAGAGAGAATGTAGAAAAGAATGAAATAGTCTGGGTGCATCAATCTCAAGGGAAATTTCTGAGTTCAACACAATAAATTAATTGTGAATTTAAAAATAAATGTCTTTAATCACTAAACAAAAACATAAATTAAACTAATGAAGACAAGGAGAAATTGTTACCAGATTGAGGGGCCCTTCTCAATCTATGTAACACTTCCCAAATGAGATCAGAACCGAGAGCTTGCTAAAATCTTCAACAATCAAATATTCATTAAATAAACTCCATCCTCTACTTACAAATGGATGCTCATCTCTATTACAATAACCAACTTAAACAATGACAATAAAAATCATATCCACCCCCCCCCCGATTTCCCATGCTCTATGAGCTTATATTTATACATCAATTCCACTGAGAAGAGATAAAATCAAATCCCAAACTCAGATTTCAAATTTCACAATTTTTGGAAACAAATCCCAAATTCTGGGTATTTCACGAATCTGGGTAGATTCGTGTTAAAAATCCAAACATAACTATTAATCCATTTCAAATTTTAAAAATCTGTCTGCATTTTACTCAATTTTCCACCTTCTGGATAAAATCCATATTCTAGAATTTTTAGATTTGATCTCCTATGCACGAAAACTGAGGTGGAAGTTGGTAGTTTGGAATTGTCTACTAAATTTGGTTGTAACATTAATTTTGTGCTAGAATTTCACACGTGAAATCTGGGTGAATTATAACACACATGTCAACATGTCAATGTCGTTACGAAGAAACCCATGTTCCCAATTTCCTTCTAGAATCATGCCAATATGCCAAGCTACAATATCAAGTACGAGAATAGCTATACTGGTGCAGGAATGTTGAACTGCAATAATGGTATGGGAATGTTTATCATGAAAATATCACTTTATCAACCGTCATTAGTAAAACATGATATAATCATATTTTAATCACTAAAAAGATAGAGAAGATGATGTATTAACCACACTGGATATAATGATGAATGATGGCGTTTAATTAGGGTTTATGGTGTGTGTTAACAACTAAATGCATGAAAATGTGTAATAATGAATGTTTTTGTACAACAAAAACAATGGAAAAAGTGGAGCTCAACAATATGCTCTTTTCCTCATGCCCTGTGCGATCTCGGAAAATCAGAAACATATAGGAAAAGGTGCATTTTTTGAGTAAGCTAACTGAGATCTAACCCTTGTTGTCATCGAAAAGCGAAAATTTTTTCATGTGTGAAAAGAGGATTTTATGAGCACGCTCTCCAATGTTGTCTCCAACAACAACAATGATCCTCATGCTAAACAATACAATATTTTTTGCTAGCCCACTTGGTTAAAAGCTTCCTTATTAAGTAGGAGGTCTTGAGTTCAAGTCTCTCTTTTTTTTATATTTTTGGAAAAAGTTCATGCTCCATTGTAAAGTGTATTTCACTTCAAGTATAAAAGTGAATCACTATAAGTAACTTGTATATTTTATTTTAGAGTTATTTATTTTGCATGCAACTTTATTTTATAAAGTAACTTCATTGTAAAAATGATGCCCACTTCTTTTTATAAAAGTGGGTCACTTCATAAAGCAACTTATTTGTAAAAGTGAGGTTACTTGGAAGGGTATCACCACCACATGGTTCTTTCATTACATTTTATGCATTTTTTTAAAAGGGCATAACTTTCACATATGAAGTTAGTTTTCAGTGTCGTTTTTTTAAAACTGCCTAATTGTTCGAGATATTTCCATCTAGATCATCAGTTTTAGTTTTTAAATCCATATTATCTACATATTTAATATAGTTTCTTCCAGTAATATTTTTCTTACCAACACCAACTACTTCTAATGGAAATCCCATATGGAGGATTTATGAAGAAGTAAAGGCTTGTATCGTATTACCTTGGGAAAGGAAAAAGAACCCATTGATGATGATAAGAAATTCAAATGGGATAATAGGATTGATGAAGAATGTGGACTGATTGGAATGTCCATCTCTCCTAATTTAAGGTTCCACCTTCATGAAATTGATGACGCTAATGAAGCTTGGGAAAATCTTGAATCTGTTTTTGGTAAACACAATATTATTCGAGCGCATCAGCTAGAAAATAAAATACTGAATTTAAGTGCAAATGATTTTTCTTGCATTGAAGAATATATATCTAAGTTTAAAACACTCAAAATTGTATGTGAATAATGTGAGATAAAGTTGGAGGAAGAGCATTGTATTTATATTATTCTTTCTAATCTAGGTAGTGCATATTTTTGTGTTTGTATCTACCTTTTATTGCATGAGATAGGCTACATGAAAAGCTTATCAAAAACCCACTCTTGATTCCTTGATTAGAGAGGAATATAAGATTGTACAACTTACATTGATCACCACTACAGGTACCTCTAACAAAGCCTTAGTCACCCAGCATAAAGATAAACCCAAGAATCCAATGAAGCAAAATCCTCACCACAACAACAAGAAACATAAGGGTCCCAAACCCACTCAGACAACTTCATCTACTAATGGTGACAAAAGAGAAAAATCTAAAAATAAGAAGACTAACATACATTGCAATTTTTTTGATAAAGATGGTCACGATGAGTCCAAATGTTTCAAGAAGATGGTATCTTTAGAAGCATCGATAAATAAGCTCAACATCAGTACTCATTCTACTTCTTCTTCTCATAGGCATGCACTTTATGCTTATGGTTTCTCCTTCAATGCAACTTATACTTCTTCTTCTAATGAGTGGCTTATTGATTCTAGAGCATATTATCATATGGCTAAGGATAAAGAAATATTTTCTACTATAAATGAATGTAACACCAAGAAAATATTTGTTGGTGATGATAGATATCTTAGTGTTGTAGGATATGGAACAATTCAAGTACATAATGGTCATTGCAATGATGTATTTTGTGTTTCAAGTCTTTCTTATAACCTTCTATCAGTATATCAAATCACTCATTCAGGTGAAGGTAAATCCGTAGAGTTTTCACCTCACCAAGTAGTAATCAAGGATCTAAAAGATCCTAATCATGTTCTTGCAGATGGAATTTTTGATGATATTACCAGGTTATACAAGTTTGACAACTTTGGGTCATCATCTTTTCCACAAGATTTTGTTTCTCATAGCGATGACTTGAGAAAACTTTGGCATGAGTGGTTTGGTCATCTAAACAATCTCTCATTCCAACAACTATGTAATCAACAGATGGTGACTGGTCTTCCTCTTATTTCATGCATAGATGGGGTTTGTGTCAGGTTTTTTTTCTGGCAAACATCATCGAGACACTTTTGAAAAACGTGCCTCTTGGAAAGTCTCGAGCCCTTTGTATCTTGTTCACAGTGATTTGTGTGGTCCACTTTATTCTCATTATTGTTTTGGGTGAAAGTATTTCTTAACTTTCATTGATGAATTTTCCAGACGTACTTGGTTTTACTTCTTAAAACTTAAGAGAGAATTTTTTGACAAGTTTCTGGCCTATAATGCCCTTGTAGAAAAGTAATCTAGACATCAAATTCAAAGGTGAAGAACAAATAATGGAGGTGAATATGTGAACAATAATTTTACAAGTTACTTAACTATGGAGGGAATCCAAATGCAACACATTGTTCCATATACACCCCAACAAAATGGTGTTGTTGAGAGAAATAATTGCACATTAAAATAAATGGCTAATTGTATGATCTAATATAAGGGATTAAGTCTAATGTGTTGGGCGGAATCCATAAACTGTCAAAATTAGATGATAAATCACCTCCCACAAAGGATCTTAAAAATATATCACTAAAGAAACTTGGACTAAAATTAAACCCGGTTATGAAGTTACTTACGTGTATTTGGCAGGTATAGCATGGGCTCCACATTCTGTTGAGAAGAATGAAATGTTGCAGTCTAAAAGTGAAGTGTATATTTGTTGGTTATTGGGATGTAAGGTTATACATGTACCATACAATGTAATGAAATTATTGTTATGAGATGTGTTGATGAAAATATATATTGGCACAGAGCCTAATTAGATAAATTATTTGCAGTGTGAGCCATATTAGAGCATTTATTGCCTTCTTCTGTTCCTAATTATTTTTATTCTTCATATGATGACAATGAGGGATGAAAAACCACCTCCACCTCCTCACCTTCCTCCAAATGGTTCATTGAACTTGAAATAGCACTAGCATCGTCCGGCACAAGATGGAGTGCATTTCAACCACGAGAAGTGGTGTTGATCTTGTCGATGATCCTTGGTCAGGTGTTGGACCACATTCAGGTTCAATGGAGACTCTTCTCTTTTGTCAAGTTTGAGACTGTGATCTGAGAACTAGGAAGCTTTAAGGTATGAGATTGGGACTAGCAGTGTTGAAAAAATGGTCCTTTAATAGAAAGCGATACTTGTGATCTTGGCACCTATTCCAATAAGGAAAACTTGTCATATGTAAAGTAGGTTACAAAACAAATTATGCATTAGATGGAAGTGTTAGAATACACAAGGCTCCCGATTGGTTCCAAAGGATTTTCCCCAAGTTGAAGGAATTGACTATAGTAAAACCTTTTCCCCTTGTGTAAATTAATTCCATCTTCCTTTTTCTTTCCTTATTTCCTCCACATGAAATGGGAGGTCCATCCAGGATGGATGTTAAATACTCCTCTCATTGCATGGGGATTTGAGAGAAAAGAATAAATATACATGAAGCAAACTTTCTATATGTCTAGAATGACTCTATCATTATTTGTTTCCTTAATAAATATCTTTATGGTCTTAAACAGAGCTCCATGAGAGCTTGGTGGTAAGAATGGACATCTTTCTTATTGAAACTAGATTTCTAGATGCCATTATGATCCTAATTTCTATAATAAGAAAGAAGGAAGCCATATCTCATAATTATTTTCCTTTATGTTGATGGCCTTATCCTTACTTGTAGTGACTCAAAAATTTTAAACCATATGAAAACCAACCTTAAGAAGAAATTTAAAGAATGAAAGGTAGGATTTTTCACCATTTCTTTAGCCTCAAGTTTTCAAATGTGAAGGAATTTTTCTTTCATGGTCTAATTATTCTTGTGACCTTATTCATAACTTTCACATGGAATGGCAACCAACCCCTTCTCCCTTCCAATATGGAGTAAAGCTTGTTTCCACTTGTACTTTTCCCAAAGTTTATTTTCCCTGCCCAACATCGGTTAATTGGTAGCTCATACTTGACTCATACTCATACAGTCTTTCCTTTGTTGTTACATTCTTGTTTCACAGTATGAAAAAACCTAATGAAAGCCATTGGAAAGAATCTAAAAGGTATACTTTGATATGTCTAGGGTATAGTTCATTTTGGGATCCATTACAATTAGGAGGGGGACTCCTTTATTGGTTGGTTCACTAATTCATATTGGGTTGGTATGACTTGATGATAGAAAGTCTACTGGAGGTTATGTGTTCAGCCTTGGTTCAAGACACGTACTTGGGCATGTAAGAAACAACATGGTATTGCACTTTCTTCAACAAAAAAAGAGTACCAAGCAGCGGTAAATGTAAGTCAGTAATTAATGGCTTGATTGTTAAGTACCTATACCGGATCTGTAAATATACTTCATAAATAACCAAGAATAAACCATAAACCATTCACCCATAACATTAACACAAAATAGAAAACCCTTGAGGGTAGAGATTAGCTTCCATTTATATTAATCCTTATGGAAGGATACAAAACTCCTCAAGCAATCCTTACTTATTACAATCACAATATTCTTCACTACTTTTCATTACATTGCCTACACCTCTTTACTAACTCCTCTATCTCCTAGGAACCTTCTAGAGAGCCTTCTCACATTTATTACATCCAACTACCATGAGTGGGCCTTTATTAATATAGTGGACCTAGTCCACCACATTGTGTTCAGTGCATTGCTTGGGCTTAAAAGAAATTATAGTGTCCAAGACATCACGAGAGATGGGTAATAGATGTAGAAAGGGAAAGTAAACCAACCCGATGAGAAACTAGGGGAAGATTCCCTACGTTAGTTGTCTAGCTTCAGAAAGAAAGCTGTTCTGGATAGTTCATATCTTTTCAGTAGAACGCCCATGAACGCTCAAGTTCGAACCGGTTATTAGTTGTTTTAAGGATTGTGTCGAATAAGTTTAAAACGATATGCATTTGGTGCGATAGTCTGGGTTCAATATTAGGTTGTGTTGGTATAGGAACAGTAAAAGTGGGAAAAAAATTCAGAGAGAGATTAAATGTTGTCTCGATTTGGTCGAATAAAAGTAGGAAAGACTTCAAAGAGAGATTAAATGTTGTCTCGATTTGGTCGAATAAAAGAGATTTTACGGTTTTATGAATAAAATAGGGATGCAAATCAAAGGCTCTTTCCCGTAACTGTATTATATTTTAATAAAAGGTGTGAGGTGCGAGAAAACATTTATCTGTCTATAGTGTAAGGCTTCTACCATGGGAGAATCTCACAAATAAACAGAAGAGGAAAATGTAAGGAAATAACCGATGTAGCAGAGAATATATGTAGAATTCTGAAAATGCAGATTGGTCTTACACCTACTGATAGCTGGTGCAGAGGAAAGACAATAAACAATTACAGAAAACCAAAATTCATTCGCTATAGTAGTGGTCGTACTAAAGTATAACGAATCACATCAATTATGAATATGAAATGAAATATGAAATACAAAGAAACAAACTTGTAACACATTCGTGACGGAATCGAGAATCTTCAGATTTGCTTGTATTAACTTCTCAAATGTAAAAAACTCTGTTACAATCGACACAAAAAGGTCCAGCCTTGTTTATTTCTTTCTGTGATATATTTATACAATTTTACAAAGCAGGTAGAATCTCAATAGTCACAAAATTTCGGTTATGACAGAAAAGAGAGCAATCGCTCCATTTTTCCTACTCTGTCTTCACTTGGTGCCAGATGTTTGTCGTTGCGCAAGCTCGGTACAAGCGATACATATTTCCACCAGATGAGATATTAGCCGAGATGGTTCCACTTGACAGCTGACTTCGAAGAAGTAACATTCTCGAGCTAACTGTTGCAGCTTGTCTTCCATCTGTCCATCAATGATGTCGCTGGCACACAATTGCACGCTGGGTTTAATCATGCATTTATCTACTTGGACTAGGTCCACTGTAGTCATCTGAGAGATATCGGCTGAATCCCTTTCTTCCTTTTCCTTCATATCGAGTGAGATCTGTTCCACATTCATTTGAATCAACGCCTCAGCATTTCCTCCACTGTCAATTCCCAGTAGATCACCATCTATAGAATTAAAGGCCTCTTCTAAGGAATTGGTTATCTTTTGGGCTTGCTGCTTGCCTTCGGCAATGTTATGCTCCCATTCCTTTAACAGGATGTTTCCTCGGGTTTGCTCTGAAATGGTGAACCTGGGAGTACCTGCTGAAACCCTGTTGTTCATGGCTATTACTACCTCCTGGAAGGCGACCCAAGCCACTCCTGCATCCCGTTCTCTGGTCGATAATTTCTCAGAATCCTGATTGACCAGAAGACAGTTTTCCCGGATCGCCCCCACCTTGGCGAGCAAATTATGTTGTGTCGAAAAGATTCTGCTCTGAATCTCAATCGCCTGGGATTTGAATGCCCTAATGTCTATCATTATGTTCTCGACGATCTCCACCCTAGCCTCCAGCTGCTCGATCAAATTCCTCTGCTGACTCACTTGCATCCGACCATCTCGGATCACCAGCTGTGTTTTCTCAAGCTTAGTTTTGAGCATTTCTATTTCATTTTTATCGGCCAATCTGGCCTACTCCATTCCCACGCTCGCCTGATCTCTAGCATTCTCCGCTGTTGTGGCCATTCTGGCTTCAAGGGTCTTAATTAGGCGATTTTTTCTTTTGAGTTGGTTTTTTAGGAGCCTGACTGAGAATTGATTCGTCGAGGCATATGCTCCTAGTGTGCCTGTTATTTCAGTGGTGAATTGCTCATTCTTTTTATCTTTTCCCTCGGTCATAATTTTATACTTCTTGGCAGTCGACTCTCCTTCTTGGTAGAATTCCCTTTTTACTACTGCTTTCCTCTTTTTATCAAAGAAAAACTCGTTCGGAGGGAGTTCTTCTGCTCTTATGGGCCTCATCTCTTCATTGAATATCCATCCCTCACCGATGTTTCCCTATGTCGAATGCAAGGGTGTGACTGACGTGATGGGCTCTCTGGCCTGTTTCACCGATTTTCCTGGAGTATCGATTGAACTCTACTTCTTCGGCGATTCTAGAGTCTTTATCTCTGTCTCCGGATTCTGTTTCTTTGGAGGGTCTGGAGTCTTTTTCTCTGTTTCCAAATTCTTCGTTTGTTCCCCCTCACCCTGGTGTTTTCCCTGGTCAGGAGTTTCATCCTTACAACCTTCGACATCCTTCTATTTTGTCTCCGAAACACCTGGACCCTTGCCTCGCAACACTGTTGGAAGACAGCTACGTCGGTGTTCCTAGAACTTCAATACATCGGCTCTTTCCTCGGGTACCAAGGATTGAATCCAGGCTAGAATTTCTTCGTAGGACCTTGCCCCTCGAAAAATGTCATCCGAGGGAGAATTCTCATGCTCAAATATTTTGAGCCCTCAATTAGTCAAATGATTTCTCACGATCCTCTGTGGATCGTGTTTCTTGTATTCGATGGAGACCAAATTTAGGTCTTCTAGGGCTACAGCCTCGGCTTTGGCATGCCCGAAATCTAATAAAGAATAAGAATTCAAACGAATGGGAAAAGATGGCCATACCTTCTTTGAGTACCCTTTAAGCTCTTTACTCACACCGCCAATTACCATCTGTCGGGCGACCTCGCGACTAGCCATCTTATCAGGAATGAACAATGGCAGCGCATGTGGGGCAACAGAAGCCCCGAAAACTCTGAGGTATGAAAATTCTACCTCTACATACCAGTCCGCTATGCTGCTCAGATTTGTCACTGTGTTGTCCGAGATACGGGGTGGCAGGTGACCAAAAATGGCCATGTGCAGGGGCACCATTACCCAGTTAAAAATTTCATATGCAAAATTTTCCGCTTTGTTTTCCCATAGTTTTTCATGATATACATGTATGGGTTTGTCTTCATCCAGAGTCCAACCCCAGTTAATTAATGGAAATGGTTTCATAGAACAAATTGCGTCCATAATATATGCGGACATGAAAAATGAGGACGGCCTCCCATTCTCCTTCTCCTCCCGATACTCTGAGACCCGATTGGCCAGGCTATCCGAAAACATCTTTGCCCAATCAAAAGAACATCCTTCGGCGACCCTAAACATTAGAGGCACCCTGGCAAGGAAGAAATGTGTTGTGTCCTCTCTCCCATATAACCATCATGTCATCATGGCCACATATTAATACTGCGGTTCTAATGAAGCGACTGAATAAATGTCGTGGTTATCAACTCTGAACTTCGCGGTGTTTGAAACCCAATCCTTTATCAAACTGGACATGGTTTTATCATATTGTACGCATTCTTTCTCCTTGAATTCCTCCAAGAACTCAGTGCCATAGGTGTGGTTGAACGTCGTGGGTAGCTTATACATGGTTTGAAGATTCTCTGGTCTAAAAGTCCCGACGGTGACTCTCTACTCGTTCATGATAGTCCTGGTTGGTATGTCCATGTGATCCAACGCCCATCGGATCATGTCATAATATGGAAGCAACCGTGGCCTGGCTGCTACCCTGTGCATTCCAGATTGGATGACTATTTTGTACTTGATGGTTATATCATCTCTTTCCTTGTCATCGGAGTCGTTGAAATAATCCACCAATTCTGATTGCAGCATAACTGAAACATATGACTAGTTAGGGACCAAATCGACACTTCGGGGTGAAGTATCAGAGACATTATCTGAGCCTTGTCTTGAAACCTCGACATTTTCCTTTGCTTCTTTCCGCAGAGCCATGGATGAAGCTTGTGTTTTAGTTCTTCTGCGATAGAACTGCGTATACATACAGAAGTCAGTTTACTCAGAAGTGATGAGCTCTGCGTGCTATGAAAATGCAACTGTTATAATGAAACACAGCTCTTACATATCTTTGAAAACTCGGTACCTTTCAAAACAAGCCTGTCAAATCATAATTAGAAATAAATTTATGCCGTAAAAATCCGATCTTATATTCATAGATTTACCCTATTTCCTCATTAATGTCATAAATTTTGGCGGTTTAAAAGTCAGTTGGCATATGGAGAGAAAAGGATTCCTCGTGAATCGTGCAAGCATAGAAACGGGGGATATGTCTTGATTTGGCTTAATTAATCCAATCTCGCCAACGTTAATCAATATCTCGCTACTCGTTATATCGGGGATTTTCCTTTAACATTTTGAGTCTCTAACTCCTGAGACTGCGAAGATCGATTTTGGTTTAATTAAAGGTAATCGCAATTTGGGGCTTGATTAACTTTATAATTATTATATTCGCCACATCGCAACTCAGAGCTTCGAAGATAAGTTTCTGGGAGATTTACCTGTCGAGCTGCGAAACCGCGAGATCGCGATAACATGCCTTAATTAAAAGGGAAGATAATCTTGAATTAAGTGGTTAATTAGTCAAGTTATAATTGCATCGTAAATTCGCGAGTCGGGGTTTAGACGTTGTAACCTTCGAAAAATATACTGTCCAGTGGCGAGACGCCAAGAACAACTTTTACCACGATTAGCTTTTACCTTCAATCCTTGACATGGGTTATTCAAAAGGACTTCGTGTCCTCGGCTATCGGGGCTGTGACAATAAAAATTTGGGTTTGGCGAACGCCGAGGCACGAAACCCCGACGACGCTTAATCACGAGTTAGGGAAAAATTTACCCTTGTTACTATCTTGAGTGAAAAGTTAACATGATTTCGCCGTTTCGTGACTCGGGATATGGAGATTACATGAATTATAGTATCCAACCTGCGAGATCCCGAAGTAGAACAAAAAGAGGAAACATTTCAGTAAAAGGTAGGACTCATTTTGAGAGTAGAAATATCATCGTTTCTCGCGTGATCAAGCTTCAGATATCACCGATATCTCAAAGGAAAAATAGAAAACATTTTAGATTTCAAGCATTAAAAATGAAACTTGTAAAGGGCTAGAAAAACAAGGGCGGCTCCAACATAGGCTCCAACTAGGGATCCCGCCTTCCTGCAAGGCAGGAAGAACAGTAGACCACGTGCCAATATTGGGTAAATGGTGTCAAAAGCTCAATCATGTGGAAAGGTTCTCGAGAATAGTATATCGAAGGGGGAAAAAGACTTTTTTTTTTTACCTTGAAAAGTTTTTTTTCAAAATCAGATACTCTTTTTAAACACAGCTATAGTCCCTTTCACAATTTTCACTTTACTGCTGCTAAACTCATGTATGTTTTAAGACAATCTAAACAACCCTAGGAGACCCAACAAATCTTGTGGCTCTCGGCTTGCATCAAAAGAATAAGATTATATGTTTTTAATTGGGGAGTCCCGTCCAAATTTGGGATGTGGATCAGGTTTTAGAAAGCATTGGTTACCAGAGTAGAGTGATATTCATGTATAACAACCTTACAGATATCTCAGACATTTCTTCACTACCAGCGAGCCTGTTCAATACCCCGGTGAAGTTATCTGGCCCTTTTTTACTGAATTTACTTTCACCACTTCGAAATATATTAATGCATTTAAATGTTGAGACGAGGGAAATCATTTCTGAATTTCCTTTCATCGTCTCTTAGACTAGGTGGGGGCAATCATTTATGAATTTCCTTTCACCACTTGTCTTATAATTTACTTTTTTGAGTGCGAAGATGGGGGCAATCAGTTTGTATCAGGGCTGATATCTGTGAAATATTTTGCATTATAGGTCTGTCAACTTACTTTGATTACTCAGTACCAACCTTCCCTCAACCTTCACAACATCTTCGTTCTTAGGGAGAAAAAAGAAAATTAACTTTTTAAAGGGAATTCCGTTTGAGCAAGCTTTAATCCTCTGATACCGTTGAAAAACCTAGGAAAGTTAGGATCGCTCTAGACGTTCCTTCGATTAGCAGGGGATTGAGTAGTTGTGAAGACCCACTTTCCTTCCACAATCTATTTTGAAACTCACGAGGTTTAAAACGAAAAACTTTTATCCCTTCGTAATAAAACGGGAAGATGGTGACTTGTTAAAAGTTAGACCTGGAGATAGACAGGATGCCAGGTAGAGATTTATTGACTGAAAATACAGAGGTCAAACGATTCGAGACTGACTCTTATAGATATTTTTGGGGATAGTTTACTTGACCGACTGTTTTTAGATTTAGTGTATCATTCAAATTATTTTAAATTTTTCAAAGATTATCAAACCAAGAAACAATCCTGTTATCTAATATTTTAGCTGATATTGCAGTTTGAATGGCATTACCTCGGTTTTCTTTAACAGTCCTTCATAACACGTTCTTTTGAGAAATCTCATTTTTACCTTTTCTTTTCACTTCCTTTGTGCAATATGAAACTACTTTAGGTATCACCTATTTTATGCCAATTTATTTCTGACACCGACTTGCAATTACTTTTCCTGTTAGTTTCGTATGCAGCTGGAATCCTGTAAAAAGAAAACACGAATCTTATTTGAAATGTGTTGAAAGTTCGTGAACGAAAAAGAAAATCAAAAGAAATATTTAAACGAAAATACACATATGTACACCAAATATATATATTAAAAATTTATTTATTTATTTATAAAATTTTATTTTATTTTATTTTATTTTTTTGAAACTGGCGACTGTTACGTCATGTAATGATTTAGATACCATCTGTTGACAGGGGCGTGGAGGACTTCTCCGTCTATATTTTCCAGTAGGAAAGAATTTTTTCCGTCTGGAGCCGAGATCCTTAATGGTCCATACCAGAGGTGGTCAAATTTACTATGTTTCGTCGCTTCCTCTTTTCTTGCATCCCATCTTAGCACTAAATCACCTAGAAGAAATTCCCTGTCCTTTGCCTTGCAGTCGAACAATGATTTCATATCATCTTGGTACTTCTGCATATTTTCATCAACTTCAACTCTATGCTATTGAACCTCAATCAACTGATTTATTCTCCTGGTTACATGATTGGGTTCTTCATTTTGATCCTGCCATAACTTCATCACCGACAGCGCTAGGTTTATAGGTAGAACAACATCTGTCCCATAGACCATTTGAAACGATGAAATGCCGATAGACCTTTTAGTGCTGATGCGATTTTCCCATAATGCATATTTCAAGTGCACATGCCAAGACCTTTTATTTTCATCCAATACTTTCTTGATTATGTTTACCAGGCTCTTGTTAGATGATTCAGCCAATCCATTCCCCTGGGGGTAATATGCTGTGGAATGGCCTAGAACTATGTTATACCTCTGACTGAAATTGATCATATCCATAGATTTAAAGGCCTGGGCATTGTCGGTAACTATCTTTCGGGGACAACCGAATCTTGACAAGATATTGTCTTCCAAAAAATCGATTACCACCGAGTCTGTTGCCCTTTTGGTTGGAATGGATTCCACCCACTTAGTAAAATAATCTGTAGCTGTTAAGATCCACTTATGTTGAGCACTGGAATGGGGATTAATCTCCCCTATGAAGTCTAGACCCCATTGTTGAAATGGAGCTTCAGCTTTGACTGGAACTAGTGGCAGTGCAGGGAGCTTCTGTTTACCAGCGAATATTTGACAAGGGTTGCAGGCACGCACTTTGGCATTGACATCCGAAAAGAGTTTCGGCCAGTAGTACCCAGCTCTCAAGATCTTGTAGGTTGTAGCTCTCCATGCGTGATGCCCCACACAGACTCCGTTATGAAATTCATCTATAACCTGCTGAGTTTCTGATTCGACTAAACAAACTAATAGGAAACTGAGTGGATCCTTCCAAAATAGCTGACTTTCGGTGATACAATATTTAACCGCATGGAGTTTTGAAGTTCTTCATTTAGATGGTGATAGTTCATTTGGGCATTTCAGGTTCAGCAGGTAAAACACTATGTCTCTATACCAGCTCGATGATAAGAACTTCTCTTCGATCTGGTTTGGACTTGTTTCTTCTTCCGGTTCGTTTAGGTCTGTGTCTTCGTCGCTTCCTTGCAGGTAATTCATATCAAGAGCCCTGAGATTTGATTCAGCTAAGAGTTTGGCTAGGCCTTGTCCTTTTATAAATTTGGTCGGTTTAACTTCCAAATCGAATTCTTGTATTTTAGCAAGCCATCGCCCTCTTTTTCCGTCACTGTCTGGCTGTACCAATATATCTTTCACAGAACTGGTATGCACGTACGCGATAATTTTTGAATGTAGTACATAAGTTCTGAATGCCTTTAGCGCTTTTACCATTGTGTATGCCTATTTTTCCATTATGTCATACTTCAATTCTGTGTCTCTAAGGCTCTTTCTAAAAAACGCGATCGGTCGTTCGAATCCTTCTTCATCCTTTTGTAGGAGCACCGCAGCGATAGTATGTTCAGAGGAAAATGAGAAGATAAGAAACTCTTTCAGATAATTTGGGCTTGCTAACACAGGTGCCTCGCTTATGACTTTTTTAATATGCGCGAACGATGCTCTGGCCTCGGTTTTCCAATTTACTCCGCTATCCTTCTTCAACATTCCTCTGATCAATTTGACAATCTCAGCGAAATTGGGGATAAACCTTCATAAAAAATTTATGGTTCCTAAGAAAGATTGAATCTCTTTTACATTTCTGGGAATATTTATAGTATTTATTGCTTCAATCCTCTTAGGATCAATCCTGATCCCATCTCTAGATACGATATAGCCCAGAAGCTTACCTTCTCGCATAGCGAAATGTGATTTCTTTGGGTTCAAGGATAGACCAAACCTACGGAAATTTTCGAAAGTCTGTTTCAGATGGATCAAGTGTTCTTCATCGGTTTTAGAAAAAACCGTCAAATCGTCGAGGTAAATGACTACGAACTTGTCTCTTTCTCCTATGAAAGCGATGTCCATAGCATGCTGGAATGTAGCCCCTGCATTCATCAAACCAAACGACATTTTGTCATACATGAATGTACCCCATGCTGTGGTGAAAGCAGTCTTTTCCCTGTCTTGTTCATTCATGGAAATTTGGTTATAACCAGAGAACCCATCTATCATATACATTCAGTTTTCTCCAACTACTTTTTCTAGCACATGGTCCATCTTGGGTAGCGGGTAATTATCCTTGAGAGACGACTTGTTTAAGTTTCAGAAATCCACACACAGACTGATTTGTCCATTCTTTTTCCTAACTGGGACCAGGTTTTCCACCCAATCTGAGTATCTCAGAGGTACGATTATTTTCGCATCTAAAAGCTTATTAACTTCCTTTTCGATCATGGGTAACAAAATGGGGTTAATTTGCCTAAGCTTTTGCCTAAACTGTTTGACCCCCGGTTTCAAAGGTATCTTGTGATCAATTATGGAAGTGTCATACGTTCTTAGCTCATCATAAGACCAGGCGAAAACATCTTTGTACTATCTGAGTAGGTTTTTATACTTGACTTTTACTTCGGGAGGGAGGAACTTGGATATCTTTACTACCCTGGATTATTTTTCGGTTCCTATATCACAGTCCTCCACTTCTTCTGGTTGGGGCTGCAAAGTGGATTTCACAGGTACGTCATTCTGATCAAAAAGTCTTTCTAAAGGAATCAATCCTTTTGGAATCTGGTTTCTTTTGAGGACTAGCATACAATGATTCACAATTGTTTCTCAGAAGGTTTCAGGATCTTCCCCCTCTTGTATGATCCACATCGGTTCATTTTGATTCTCTTGGTTTGCATGAGTTTTGGAGAACTCACCCACTGCTGCAAGAAATTTCTTAATTTGTTCGTCATCTTCAAAGACTTGCCAGTGTCGGATATTGTCTGGTATGGAGGGTTTGTATCTGATTTCAATGTGATACTTTAGTTTGACAGTCATGGGAGGAGAGAAGGTTGAATCTTCCTTTGCCAATGCGTCAGCTTGTAGATTCTCGGCGCGAGGGATAAAATGGACATTTATGGATGAGAAAAAAAATTCCATGAGATCCCAAGAACAATTTCTATACGTTCTTAGTCTGGGATTCTTGGCTAGGTATTGTTGGCTTATTTGTTTGACTATTAATTCAGCATCACCATATGCCTCCAAGTTTCTTATATTTATCTTTTTAGCAGCCTCTAATCCTAAGATCAACGCTTCATATTCGCATACGTTGTTATTGTAATCTATGTCCCACTGCAGTGGGTAGGAGAAAGGAACAATGAATTTACCTTCAGGAGCCACTAAAAGCACTCCCGCACCTGCCCCTTCAAAAGATAAAGCACCATCAAAATACATTTTCCAGACTCCGGTGCTACACAGATCCTCTGTCACGTGACTTGAATCTTTGTGTCCTTAAATCCTATCCTTGAGTCCATGAGTTCTTTAGGTGGGACTCAAGGCGCAAGGCGCCTTGAGGTGTTTCCTAGGCACCTTGCGCCTTGCTGGGTGCCTTGCACCCTTGCTTGGCTCGTTGCCTTCGCCTGGCTTGACGCCATGCTTGCCTCATTGCCCAAGGAGAAATCCAAGGAGAATCTTAAATTCTTAGAGAGATAAATCTTTGGATGGAATGTAAGCATTGCTTGTCGGGAATCCCGAGGTAAGGTAGTTCAGAGT
>SNQJ01S0148007.1:1082-23651 GCA_010110895.2 Picea sitchensis
CCACGTAAAACACTGGTGTACTGTGTATGTGTATGATTGTTCATTTGTTCATTGCTTATTTACTCTGCAGTTATTGGATGATAATGATACATTGATATAACACTTGGATTATATGGTTAAGAAGGATTAAATTTCTCTATTACTGATTCACCCCCCCTCTCAGAGATCCAACAATTGGTATTAGAGTCGGTTCCTTCAGGAAGCAGTTTAACCAATGGAAGGAGTTCATGCCCACCCTTTGTATAAGAATACTAAGCCTTATGCCCACGAGGAAGTATTGAATCTCCATCAGAATCAGTTTTGTTGTCTTGTGCTTAGGTTTACAATATAAATCCCTCTTATCGTGAGTATGAAAAACTGGAGATTTAAAGTCGAAGAAACCCAAAGAACCTGTTTGAATCCTTGTTTGAACCTAGAGAGAAATAGTAGTTGGATCACAGGGGAAGATAAACCTCCATTATTTGATCATCATCAGAGATCTAGGAACCAGAGGTGGAGCCCCAGTTAACCGTGTCTCTAAATAACCAGAGGGATGAAGGGTATGTGTCAAAGGGATTGATGTATCTCAATGTCGATGGGGCGAGGTTCCAACATAGGGTTCCACCTCCCTTTTTAAGATTATAAACAAAGAGAGAGAGAGAGAGAGAGGATGATGTCATTGTGATGTGTCATGCTAGTGTGGCGGCTATAACTCCATGAAGGATGACACTTGTTAGCATTTGATTTGTGCGGGAGGAGTGTGGGCCTTGCCATGCATGAACCTTTGATTTAGATCCCTTAAACCTTATCCATCGAATTGGAGAACCGATGTTTCTCAACCATTGATCTCTCTTAGTAAGCTTAGGAGGGAGTTGGATGCCCCAAATTAATCAGACCCTCGGGATACTAGAACTCCCAAGGCTCGTTCTATTGTGTTTCCTTCCTCGGTTTCTCAGTTCCCAGTTAGGCAAGGTTCTGGGAAAGGTTTCGAGCTTTCCCCTTGTATGCATGTGAGCGGGATGAATATTGGGGCATGTTTTGATGACATCAGGATGAAGTAGCTATGCCAATAAGATGTGGGTAGATATCGACACCTAAGTGGGGAGGAGCCTTATTCCCTATGATGACATGTAATTCCATGTTAGTTCATGTGTTGTGTTGTGATTAGTCCATGTGTCATGTAGATAATGTGCCATGTGTCAGGGGTAATAGGAGTCCCAAAAAAAACATTTGTATGAGGGTAGAGGACATGATGATGTGGGAATCCACATGTCATGCCACATCATCCTAGTGTATGATCAGGCTACGAGGTATCATGTCGAGTGGCATGCCATGTCAGGCCCACGTGTTCGAATTTCCAACTTGACCACCAGACCAGGCATGTTAGGATGGGGGCCTATGGATTACCTAGGAGTCCGCTGGCTGATGGGGCAAGGTGCCTGGTAGAGAGAGGTGTTTGATGGGGTAAGGCACCCGATGGGGCGAAGTTCCGGTTATGTATAGTTCTGTGAGGGGATTCTCACCCATTGATGTGTAAGGCTTGTCCGCTGGCTAATGGATCGAGACATGCGATATTTGAGAATTAAGTGTCCCAAAAAGTTATCACCAGGTGGCGCCACGTGGGATGGTATGAGTGACATGGACCCACGTGGGTTCCACATGGAGGTAGATGAAAGACCTAAAAACTTGAAAAGGCCATAAATTTTGATCTCGAGCTCGATTTTGGGCATGGTTATAGTTATTGGCGAGCTCTCAATGAGAAGAAATGATAAATTAGCTCATATTTGGATTTAGAGAGGTAATTAGGAAAAGTGAATTGAGATAAGAAAAGAGGAAAATTGTACCTCCCACCAACCTAAGAGAGTTTAGGGGGTTGGGTGTGTTACAGTTCAAAAGAAGAAATGGAGGTGTTGGGTGCACTGATGGAGTTCATGAAAGTCAAAGAGGCGAGTGGTGACACTTCACAAGGAAAACACAAGACAATTCTTAATTTTGTAGATGCAATGATTTCTAGAATGAGGGTTGCAGTGCTCGTTCACACTGGATCGACACACAGTTTCATAGAAAAAGTGGCTACCATGTCACTTCATTGTGAAACGAAGGTTGGAACATGTCAGTATAAGGTAGTTAACTCTGCAATGAAGTAGAAGACATGGATGATTTGTTCAATGCCTCTAAGGATAGAAGGTTGGTTTGGAAACTTGGATTTTGGTAGTTGTTTCATTAGACAATCATGCAGTTATCTTGGCATAAAAAAATTTCAAATATCCTCAAGCAGTCCCCTTGATTTCTGAGAACCACTTGGTATATTTGGATGAAGCCAGAGTATCAAGTGTGCCTATGACAAGAAATAGAAAAACTTGGAAGGAAGCCGAGGATTTATGCAATCAAGATGATAGAGGAGGTCAGTGAACGTTAGGATCCGATCCTAACCCATCTTAGTGAGTTATTAGTTAGAGTAAAATACATTTTCCATGTAATAAAGGTCAAAGTTAGTTAATAAGGCCTATTAAATAAATGTGAACAAGTCAATGTAAGAAGACCTAATAGAAGCTTCCACTTCTAGAAGGATCTTCCCCTAAAATGTTCTTTAGAAGGTAGAACTAGTATAAATAAGAGTAGGGGGTATGAGAAAGGTGTCTAGAGAATTATTGTGAAAAGCATTTCTTTGTTGGAGGTTCCCCCTCGAAGAGGAAAGTGAAGCCAACTTCCTATCAATAAAGGTATCATTATCCTGTTGTGGTTCTCTATATTTTTTTTGTTCCATGGTATTTTCCTACAGTATTTCTATTTTCAATTTGATATATTAGATCTGGTACCTTACAAGTGGTATTAGAGCTCTTTCTTGGGAAAGAACTGTGGGTATTTCAGGGAAGAGACGTCTTCTGACATATTAAATCTACAATGATCTTGTGTGCAATGCATAAATCCAAGGTTTGGGAAGCACACACGTAGGAACTATAAGTGGTACTTAGGCCCACATTATTGGTCACCCGTGTAACCCCTATTGGTACCCCTTCGAGTGGTAGCACATCAAACAACACCTATATATGGATTTTCCTAGATATCCTGAAGCCCTTTGTAGATAAACCAATTGGCCACCTGACTACTATAGTGCCACCAAGAACAACACTCGGGAAGATACTCTATAGTACAGGGGTAATTGGGTAGTACAAATAAGGGTACAGTCTAGCCTCCTTAGTTGGTGCCCTGAGATATTGGGCCAGGTATTATTGTTCGACCCCACGCGTATATCAAAGAGCTATAGCACAGGGAAAACCCTTGTCTGTAGAAACCCTAAACACCCTAACCCTTGGGATGGAAACACAACATAAACAAAATAGACAAGATTTATTGTCGTGCAACCTTGCCTCCTGCATTCAGGTTGCAAAATTACTACACATTTCTTTTTGTTAATAATTTGTACATTTTTCCACTATAGTATTATTCAAATCAGAGTATAACTCCACACAAGTAAAATAAAAATGGTTGGGGCCTTCCCACACCATTACTTGAGACCTATCCCATTGGATTTCTCTTTTTATCCTGAGCATTGTGATACCTATCATTTTTTACATATTTTTTTCTTGTGGTCTCGACCTCCTTCCCAACACCCTTATTTGGGACCTTTACCATTGTCTTCCTATTTTTTCTTGATTGCAGTGGTACCTATCATTTTGTATCCTCTTCTGTCTATGGACCCACTTTTCCCTACCATCCACCCTCATTTTTCACCTATCCCACCAGCATCTTTATCATGTGCTTCTTGCAAAGGTATCACTCTCCATAAGCTTTCACAATGGCCCCCACCACCCATTCTCAGATCCTTGAATAGTTGGACACTAGGGTAAACAACCTAACCGAGCACATTAGCTCCATAGACCAAACCCTACCACAATGCATGGACTCCTTCGATCAAAAAATGACAACCCTCTCCCAGGACATTTGTGCCCTTTTTCCGCACATCAAGGGAAAGAACCCTGAATACCAACCAGAGGATTCTCATTCTTACCAATATGAGCATACCCCTCTTTCTCATTCCCCTTGGGGTTCCCCCAACCACTAGAATAAGGTACCCAAAGTTGATATGCATAAATTTGATGGATCATACTCGGCTAGGTGGGTATCTAAAATGGAACACTACTTCTCTCTTCATGATATTTGGAATGATGAGACCAAAATCCATGTGGGGGTTCTGTACCTGGATCAAGAATTGTGGAAATTGTGGAAATGGCATAATAAATGTTATCCAGGGAACCCAAATATGATCATGCTCACCAAAGCAATCTATTCCCGTTTTGATAGGGAATCTCATTTTTTGGCCGAATCAACAAGCTGAAACAAAAAGGGTCATTAACAAATTTCATCACCACATTTGAACATTTGGCTATCATAAATGAGGGCTTATATGATGATTTCTATCTTGAATGCTTCATTAGTGGCTTAAATATGCCATTTGAGTTCATGTTTGCATGCACCATCCTATTACATGGTTATAGGCATGCAAATTAGCATTGAAGGCTGAGATCATTATGCATGTTGCACCCCTTCTTTTTGTAGTTCTTAACTGCCCTCATCTAGGGGCCTCCCCTTCTCCTACCCAAAATTTGAAAGTCCAAAAGTTATCTCCAACATAAATGGTTGAATGAAAGAAGTGAGGCCTTTGATATTACTGTGATGAAAAGTATTCTTCAGGCCATAAATGTCGTGAACAAAATATCTTCCAAATTGATGGGTTAGAAGCCACCTCCATAGAGGAAAAAATGACAAGTGATGCCACCGACTTAGAGGATACACATCCAACTTTCACCATACCATATTCTGTCACATTGCCTAAGGAACTAGAGGAACCTATCATACCTCTCCATGCCCTCACGGTTATTTCTGCTCTACGAACCTTAAAATTAAGGGCTACATCAAACATCGATGGGTCGCGGTGTCAATTGAAAGTGGTATAACCCATAATTTTATTCAGTATAGGGTCATTGAGGATGTCAATTGATTTGTTCATCCAGTTTCTAATTTTCAAATCCTCATAGCTAATGGTGGCACAATGAAATGTGGGGGGCGAGGTGAGAATTTCAAACTACAAATGGGGGATTATCACCTAAAGACTCACATGTTTTCCATATCCATGGACGGTTGTGATATTGTCTTGGGGTTTGAATGGATTTTCACTTTGGGACCAATTACTATGGATTATCAGGATTTATATATGATATTTACTCAATATTCTCACACCTATACCATCCAAGGCCTACAAGTTGTCTCTCCAAAAATTATCAATTCTTACCGAATGGAGAAACTCCTTAAGAAGGGCCACCATGGTGTGATTTCTCAAATTAATGTTATCCAAGTCAGTGATCCATCATCCCCCATAGTCCCTCCTGATATACAACTAGTCTTGGAAAAGCACCATAGGGTCTTTGATATGCCAACAGAATTACCCCCCTCCCAGGATGAGCATGATCACAACATCCCTCTCCTTCTAAGTAGTCAGCCACCCAATGTATGCCAATATAGGTATCCATTTTCTCAAAAAAATGAAATAGAAAAATTAGTGCAAGAATTGTTGGAGGCAAGGGTCATCCGCCCAAGTACCATCCCATATTCATCCCTTGTTGTGATGGTATTGAAAAAAGAAGGTTTGTTGTGCTTGTGTCCATATTTTCAAGCCCTTAATAAATTTACCATTAAGGATAAGTTTCCCATTCCTGTCATTGATGGTCCATTGGATGAACTCTAGGGAGCATGTTTCTTCACCAAATTAGACCTTCACTACGACTATTACCAGATAAGGAAGAATGAAGTAGATATCTCGAAGACTGCTTTCCGGACTCATGAAGGCCATTATGAATTTCCGGTAATGCCTTTTGGACTTTGCAATGCCCCATATACCTTCCAAAGTCTCATGAATACACTCTTGAAGCCTTACCTCTAGAAGTTTGTTTCAGTCTTCTTCAATGACATCCTCATTTAAAGCCGTGCTTGGGAGGCTCATCTCCATCACGTGGACAAATTACTCCAATTATTACAGGACAATCAATTGTTTGTCAAAAAGTCCAAGTGTTATTTTGCGGCGATTGAGGTAGAATACTTGGGACACATTGTTGGTTGTGAGGGGGTAAGAGTGGATCCCAGAAAGATTCAAGCTATGTAATATTGGTCGAGAACCATGAACTTTAAACTCCTTGGGGGTTTCCTAGGGCTCACAGGATACTACAAGAAGTTTGTCCACTATTATGGTAAAATTTCCAAGCCATTGATGAACCTTCTTATGAAGAATGGATTCCATTGGACACCGACAACAGAACATGATTTCTCAGATTTAGAGTAGGCTATGTGCACTACCCCGGACTTCAAAAAAACTTTTGTTGTGGAATTTGATGCTTTAGGCACTGGTATTGGCACAGTCCTAGCATAAGAAGGAAGATCTCTTGTGATCTGGATTATTTTCAGAACGAAATGAAAGCAGAGATATTCCAATGAAATACTCATGAAAATTGCCAGAAACAGAGAAATACAACAATACTTGATTTCTATTAATGAAAGAATTGTAAAGAGATTGTAAAAATACAGAGTGCAAGACTCGCTAGAATGGTGATAGCTTTATCTCTGAGAAGAGATGTGACGGCTATGCTCATTCGCAAGAAGATGATTACAATGAGGATATGAAGGTCCTTTTATGATAAACATGAATTCCAAAACCCTAGACATCCAAAAACCTAACCCTAGGAAATTAAACGCCAAAATTCATGTGGGCCCTGTTTGTGTAAGTTAGTACATTAACTTCCTGAAGTCGTAACTTTTTCATACGATCCCCGTTTAGGCGCGTGATAGCCTATTGGAAAGGTCTTTTCGATAACTATGCATTATGCCATCAAACTCTAACTCCATCTATAGTTTGACTATGGAACACAAAAAAATGTTGTTTAGGGCCCCAAAACGACCCTGAAAGTATAGAAAGAGGTGTTGACATGAAAATTTCCAAAATAAGCCAGTTGGATTAGGTGGGCGTCCACTAGTCTCCACCTGGAAGATGTGTAGGGATTCATACATCCCTAGAACTGTATAACCCACAATTAAAATGAAGTACAAAATAATGTGTTGAACTAAAAACTGACAAGAGGATCCAGTTGGAATAGGTGGGTGGCCACCAATATCCACCTGGATCAGTCCTCCCCCATTAGGAAGCAATGGTCTCCATTGTGTTGAGTGCCCAGAAAAGAGGAGAAATCACTTTCTAAATCTGAATCTTGGTGATCTTGGTTCATGGAAGACTATCACAAACCTGTTGTTGGCGGGGTTGAATCTGTTCCACCAACTTTTTGTCTCTGGGTTTGACGAGGCCTAGTGTAGGCACCATTGTAGGTGAAGAAACAATATCTTCTTTCTCTTCGAAAATCTATTTTTCCTGGATAGAAGGTGTTGAGGCTACAATGGTTATGGCAGTCTTCTATGCATCCTTTGAACAGACTATGAAGAGGATGAATTTTACAGTATGAGAAATTACCTTGCGGCACTGTTTTTGTGGAACGATAGTCGGAACTACCTCTGGTATCCTATAGAGATGACCTCTTAGAGTAATAATGACACTACAGGGTCTAGAATCATAGACAACATGACGTTTCCACATATATGGTTGGACCAAAACAACATCACAGACATCAACAGGGGAAACATCACACACTACCTCATCCTTGAAGGGTTGGATGCCATAGGACAAGTGACACTATTCGTTGACACGGAGATCTCATCCATGGTGAAGCCACCCGATGTTGTATGGATGTGGGTGTGGTGTTTCTAAAAACCACAATTTTTTGATGACATTAGCTGAGATGAGGTTTTTCTGTATGTTGTTATCAATAATGAAATGCAATGGGGTCCCCTTCACCCACATCTGTGAATGGAAGAGGCGCTCCCTCTCTTCAGAATCTACTGGTTCTTCTAGTTGAATTGTTGTGGTCATGACAGTAGTAGTGGGGTCTGCGTCGATGATCTATTTGTTTTCAATACTTTCTAGATCAGATTCTGGATCAGGGTTCAGCTCTGTGTCTTTGACCTCGACCACCAATGACTTTTTCAAGCGACATTCATCGGTGTTGTGCCAGGGGATTTTGTGGAAGTCACACCACTTCCCAGTGTCATTCTTAGTCTTTCCTTTACCCTTTTTTTCATGTGTCTTAGACTGGTTGTCTAGAGGTTGTTGGTAAAGGTTGTCTTTACCATGCTTTAGTTTTTGTAGATTTGCAGACACAAATTCCCATTTATTCTGGTTCCTAAATTTCTACTCAATTTTGACAACATATCGATAGGCAACTCCAAATGATGAGATGTTTAGGAAATCAATTTCGGTTTGGATGTACCCATGTATATCCCCACAGCATTTCAGAACTAGATGTTGCTCGAAGTCTTTGATACCCAACTTGGTGCGCAAGGTATGGAAAGTATTTATGAACTCCAAAATTGTTTGGCTCTTCTCTTGCCGTAGTGTGGTCCATCTCATGTATTGGCATTCATAGTTATAAACATGGTAGTATTGTTCCTTGACTGCATCCACAAAAAAATCCCAAGTGGGCTCGTCCCCATATATTCCAGATTCCTCTATGGAAATTTTCTCCCAGTAAGTTTCCCACCAATGTTTGACATGTGGGAGAGCCTTGAGGAGTGAGAAGGTGATATTTTTCCTCTCAGAAAAATTGTGAACAAATAAATAACCTTCTAATATATTTATCCATTTTTCTAGGGCATCTGTATCTATCTGACCTTCAAATACGGGAATATCAAAATTAACATGTCGCATGAGAGATTTCTCAAGCAACATGTTAATAGAATCTTTTGCTCCACCATTTTTATTTTCTGCCACCATCGAGGGTTTCTTGGGTGTGTGATAATGATTTTCCTAAAGAGAGACAAGCTCAAGACCCAACTAGCTATACTCATACCTCGTCAGGGACATGCACTGAAAAAAATGATCAAGAGCAACCTGCTCTGATACCACTGATCCAGATTATTTTCGGAACAAAATGAAAGTAGATATATTCCAATGAAATACTCATGAAAATTTCCATAAACAAAGAAATACAACAATACTTGATTTCTATTAATGAAATAATTGTAAAGAGACTATAAAAATACATAGTGCAAGACTTGCTAGAATGGTGGCAGCTTTATCTTTGAGAAGAGATGTGATGGCTATTCTCATTGGAAAGAAGATGATTACAATGAGCCTCTGAAGGCCTTTTTATGATAAACATGAATTCCAAAACCCTAGACATCCAAAAACCTAGCCCTAGGAGATGAAACGCTAAAAGTCATGTGGGCCCCGTTTGGGTAAGTTAGTACATTAAATTCACAGGGTCGTAACTTTTGCATACGATCTCAATTTTAAGCGTGTGATAGCCCGTTGGAAAGGTATTTTCAAGAACTACGCATTATGTTGTCAAACATTGATTCTTTCTATAGTTTAACTGTGGAACACCAAAAAGTCAATGTTCAGGGCCCCAAAATGGCCCTGGAAGTACAGAAAAAGGTGATGACATGAAAAATTCCAAAATAAGCCAGTTGGATTAGGTGGGTGGCCACCAGTCTCCACCTAGAAGATGTGTAGGGCTTCAGACAACCCCATAATTGTAGAACCCACAATTACAAAGAAGTATAGAAGAACGTGTTGAACTAAAAATTGACAAGAGGAGCCAGTTGGAATAGGTGGGTGGCCACCAATATCCACCTAGATCATCTTTCTTTCACCATCTAGGCCTTAAGCGAATGCAATATGGAAAATCTACATATGAAAAGGAAATTATGGCCATTCTCCATGATGTTCACACTTGGAGACCGTATATGTTGGGCCACCATTTTTAGATCAAAACCAAACACCATAGTCTAAAGTATTTCCTAGAACAAATATTATCCTCCCTGGAACAAAAAAAGTGGCTGACTAAAATGTCACGCTATGATTAAGAGATCATATATAAAAGATGAAAAAACATGTAGTGGTTGATGCCTTGTCACTCCAATATGAGGATGAAGGTTCCCTATTTTCCTTATCCTTACCAGTTCCTACTTGGATTGAGGAAGTTTGAAAGGAGTGGCTCACCAACCCAACTATATCACAAGTAATTCAAAATCTTCAGGAGGACCTGAACCCACCCGCTGGCTACACTTGGAAAGAAAATATCCTCCTATAGAAGGAGTGATTGGTTTTGTCTCCAATGTCTGCACTTAATCACTACATCTTAAATGAATTCCATTCATTTCCTCCTGCAAGTCACTCGGGATTCAAAAAGACATATGCTCATGCCTGTCGTTCTTCTTTTTGAGAAGGCATGAAGAAGGAAATCCTTAATTTTTTCACAAAATGTGACATTTTCCAACACAATAAAGGTGACATTGTCAAGACCTCAAGAGGTCTCCATCCATTACACATTCCAACTTCAATCTGGACTGACATCTCCATGGACTTTATAGTGGGCCTTCCCAAAGCAAGCAACAAGTCTGTCATCATGGTTGGGGTAAATTGTCTTTCAAAGTATGCACATTTTTTTTCCTTACCACACCCTTTTACACCTAATATGATAGCACAAGTTTTCCTTGATCATATTTTTTAACTGCATGGCATGCCCACATCCATTGTGTTTAATCGTGACTCGAATTTCACCAACACATTTTGGAAAGAATTGTTTAAATTACATGGCACACAATTGAACATGAGCACAATATACCACCCACAGAAGGATGGCCAAACATAATTGGTCAATAATTTTTTGGAAACATACTTGTGTTGCTTTTCCTCAGAAAAACAACATTAGTGGGTGAAATGGTTACCCTTGGCAGAACAACGGTACAAAAATTCCTATCATACAATGACCAAAATGACACCATATGAAACAATGTATGGTCACCAACCACCTTCTATAACTTCATATATTCCATGCACATCCAAGGTCCAGGATCTTGATAAGTTTATGCAAGGTAGAGAAGCTACCCTCCAGGATTTGAAAGATAACCTCCACATGGCCCAAAATCTAGCAACAAGTTGACCAACAATGTTTTGAACGATTCTTCCAAGAAGGTGATCATGTGTTTCTCAGTCTCCAACCTTACAAGCAAAAATTCCTCAAAACCTAGGGCCATCACAAGTTGGCACCCAAATTTATGGCCCCTACCAGATTATCAAACATATTGGTACAGTTTCCTACAAACTTGCCCTTCCAACTGCCTCCAAAATACATCCGGTATTCTGTGTTTCGTGTTTGAAGAAAGTGGTGGGTCATAATTTTAGGGTTCAAACCATCTTGTCAGAATTAGATGAAGAAGGATCTATTTAGATGCAATGAGAAGTTGTCCTCAGTATACGTGAGCGTCACTTGTGTGGTCGCACTATCAAATAAGTATTGATCAAGTAGAAGGACACATCTCCATAGGATTCAACTTGGGAACCTACAACCATACTGCAACAATTTCCACATCTTCAGCCTTAAGGAAAAGGATACTTTTGAAGGGGGAAGGGCATGTTAGGATCCAATCCTAACCCCTCTTAGTGAGTTATTAGTTAGAGTAAAATTTATTTTTCATGTAATAAAGGTTGAAGTTGGTTATTAAGCCTGTTAAATAAATGTGAACAAGTCAATGTAAGAATACCTAATAGAAGCTTCCACTTCTAGAAGGATCTTCCTCTAGAATGTTATTTAGAAGGTAGAACTAGTATAAATAAGAGTAGAAGGTATGAGAAAGGTGTCTAGAGAATTATTATAAAAGAATGATGCTCTACTAAAGGTTTCCCCCTCGAAGAGGAAAGTGAACTCAACTTCCTATCAATAAAGGTATCATTATCTGGTTGTGGTTCTTTATATTGTTGATGTTCCATGGTATTTTGATGCAGTATTTATGTTTCCAGTTTAATATATTAGCTCTAGTACCTTACAGTGAAGTTGACACTACCCTTCATACAATGCAACAAACAAAAAATGATTCGCATGAGATTGCTTTGAGAACATAGGTGGAAAAAGGAAAGGTTTGGTGAACATGGAAAATTCAACAAAAGTCGTCATTGGGAGGATGGGACAGGAACAAGTTTGAAGGACACTGCAAGAAAACAAGGTTATAGTAACCATTGCAACTCTTTTGGAGAAGGTCAATCGACGTGCTCAGTCGAAGTCGCCATAGGATCCAAAATGTAGCGGAGGATAGACTATATTCTTAGTTGGAGTATTTGAACCAAGTGACAAAACTGAGCAATGTGCGGAGGCAGCCGACAATTTTGACTTGGAAGACGAAACAAAAGAAGTAGGGAGAAAGGACCGTGGTCCTGAAACAATTGTTAACTTTTTCAAAAAGGCCATGGAGACATACAACTTCCAATTAACAACAAAATGACTTGAAAAATTGGCATGTTCACCAAAGGAGGTAAGGATGACCTTGAGGTATCTGTGAAATGTGCATAAGTCCAATACAACATTTGTCGATATCCTCGGAGGTGGCTACTGGGATTACATTGTATACTAGAAAAAGAGAAGCATGGGTGTGTTTCAAAGAAGAGGAAGCGTGAACCTGAGTGCCATAAAAGTGGCACATGTTAAAAAGAGATTGGTATTTGGAAAGAGTACATGAAGACAAAAGCACGTACATAAAAGACTAGTTTGGATGCAAGGAAACACATTCTCATTAGTTGGGCGCAAGCGTTTGACTAGCTACCCAATCAGTCCAAGGCATGGGAGATATCAATGTGTGGAGACATGGACGAGTTGATCAAAGTATGGATGTTGCAGTATGTCACAAAGGATCTGATTCCTAGAAGAGGATAGCTTCACAGTGACGGACGTGGCTGGTAAAACGCAATAGATGAAGTAATGTTGAGGGTTTACATGACAACAAAAAATTGGAATGGGAAAGGATGTATGACCTGGGGTGCCAAGCCCAGGCATGTGCACTTTCACCACAGACCAAAACGAAGGAAATCAGGCAGGAAAAATGCTCGGTGCACTTGAAGACACCAAGTCTTCATATATGGGGAGAGTTGGGGTTCCTTGGGTGTACGATGTGCTAAGCGGGGACTCCATCCAAAGATGGATTACGACACAAGTTAGGTGAGTTGGATTGACAAAGGGCATGTGAAGAAGACCAGGCGCATCATGAAGACGAAAAATCAGCTAAGAAACAAAGAGGGCGCACTTAGGTGAGTTGATCGGACTCACCTAAGGGATGTGTGCACCTAGACAATGAGTTGGTTGAATGAAGGGGGGTGTCGATTGAACAACTCGGTGGATGTAACCAAGACGTTGTGCAACACAAGTAAACCATGAGACGGTTGAATGAACGGTTGTGGGAAATTCTTGGGCACTCAACAAACGAACGAGTCGGCTAAAGGAAAGGAGGGTGTGCTTAGTGAGTCACTCTGATTCATCTAAGGGACGCACACACCTAGCGAAGGTCGGTTGGATCGGTTAAGTGGACAAAATGTAGTGAAACGAAGGTCGGCTCACTGAAGAGAAAGGAGATGCCCTGATTCATCAGGCTTGACACCTATATATACTCAAGGGTGAGACTAAAACGAAATCAAGAAAAGGAACCAAGTATCCAAGTGTGGAGAAAAGTTGGTGAATGCAGTTTGGAAACTGATTTGAAACATGCTCTGTAATTAAAATTGAAATGATTTGACTCAATCTTTTTAGTGAAGAGTTGTTTGACAACTTCGATATACAACTGATGATGTATAACACACTGTCAATGTAAGGTTAACCCAAAAAGGTAGTGATCAACTATTTGAACAGAACTGATAATTTATAATCAGTTAAAGATATAACATTACATTTAGTTTAATGTTTATGCTTCTAGAAACTAGGGAGGCACTAGCTACTTTGCAACTATTTCCCTTGTTTAAATAGAAAATGATTAGGAAATGTCTATCATTTTAGGAAAATAGTTCGTGTCTAGTTGTATTGACAAGAGCTTAGAGGAGGAGGCCAGTGATAAAAGCACCTCAATTCAAAATAATATTAGGCAAGATGTATAAAATTGGCAAAGATTAAGATGATGAGGAGGTGTCTCATATCCTCTCTAACTTCACTTAGTGGAAGCTTATTGTTATGTTATTGGAAGCCATTTCTTAGTTTCTATGACATATCAAAAAATTTATATGGTGAAATATGGAATTGATTTTTGCTGCAAGTTAAATTGGAATAGTGTTGAAAAATATTTTGGAAAGTTTAATTTGATCTCGAGAATAATTGTAAAGTTATAAAAATGTGATTTTGATAAAATGGGTCATCTTCAACAAAATTGTGAGGTTTTAGGTTGTACTATTTCCAATAGTTTTTGAAGGTAAATAGAGCAAATAAAAAATTATTTATAATAATAACGTTAAAATCAAGTGTAATAGATATGATTCTATCCTCCTTTTAAAAGTTGGGCTTTCATTCATTAAGAATAAGGTTATGATCAAGTACTTAATGTATAAGCAAAAATTAATTAACATGAAGAATGAGAGGCTCCCTATCACTACTNATAGGAAGTTTGAGAATAGGAGAAAGTTGAGTTATTACAAATAAATCATAAACCTCAAGTTAAACAATCAACAATATATTTTCATTATTATGAGTTCAAAAAAGAAAATAAATATTGCAAACATAAAAGCCAACTCTTATGAGTTCCATAACTAGACAAGGTGTAAGACTAGAGTTCAAAAACAATGATGAGATACATGGTGTAAATGATGAAAAATCACTTTTTTTATATATATCAAGTTTACAAAAACATTAGTTTATTATTATAAATTTTTAAAACATTCAATTAAATTTTTTTTATTAAAAAACATATTTTTTATTTATGAAATTTATTTATTTACTATTTTCATGATATTTGAAAATTAAAGATTTGATTGTTAAAGTTTGAGGTGTAAATACCTTATCTCTCTTTGGATTTGAAGGTATTTGAATGTCTAATCTATTAGAACAAAACACATTCTTAATCATTACACTCACTTAAAACTTCAATTTCAAAAATAGTTATAATTTTTTTCCCATAAAAATATCATAATTTTTTTTTTAAATGATTTTTAATTTTTGGTGGTTCTTAAGAGGTAGACTTTTACTCTTGGGTATTTCCTTACATCCAAGAAGAAGAGCTCTTAGCCAATAAAAAATAGTTTTAGGTTTTATTCGTGAGTTAAAAGATTAGAAAATTCACTACGTGTCCACTAATTATTAGCACAAATTGGGACATATCCCACTATATCCACAATTTTATTCTCCTCTGTATAATAATAATAATAAAAATAATGTAATTTTAAGGTCATTGTCAAGGTTTCACTCTTGGGTTAAAAAATTAAAAATTCACTATGTGTCGACTAATTATTAGCACAAATGATCATATAGCCCACTACGCTAATTATTCCCAGAAATGATCATATAGCCCACTATACTCTAATTTTAAGGTCACCGTCAAGCCAGACATCAAATTGGGGTATGAGAACCCTTGTTTGTGGGACAAGTGACCCCTTGGAGCCATTTGACTACTAAAACTTATGGAGGTCTAAATAGCCGCCTCCTCTAGAGAAGTATATATATATATATATATATATATATATATATATATAAGCAAACGAAAAGTATAAAAGAGAAAGAAAGTGAAACATTTAACCGTCACTGGAGGTATGGGTAATTTGGCATTGGAGAGATTTTAGATGACTTGGAATACACAGATATTTTGCTTTTTGTATATGTGGCTTCAGTTGACTTCAGTTGAGATCGCAAAAAATCAGCCATTAAAGCAATTCCTATCTGTGGCTTCAGTTGACTTCAGTTGAGATCACAAAAAATCAGCCATTAAAGCAATTCAAACCTCGAAAGTGAGCTGAGTTCCAAATAGTTTTAGGTGGGAGCAGGTTGAAATTTAGGGATCGAATTTACCATGTGAGATGAGCTCTCATTTTATTGTAAATCGCATATTATCGTAAAACCGTGAATATTTTCGTCGTGAGTATTTTCATCAATCACAGCACCTTGGAAAGTATCTTCCATATGTAAGAAATTTATGATTTGTTCATCATCAAACACTCACCAATTAGTGATGTTATCCAAAATTGATGGTTTGAATATCAATTCAACAAAAAATGAATTACAAGAGAAACCTTCAGTAGGCAATAACCTTGACACTACGTTTGCCAATAAATTTGCTTCAGAATTACTAGATCTAGGAATAAAACTTATGTTAAAAGCAAGAAATATATTAATCAAGTTCCATACCTCGTTCTAGTAATTTTTTAGATGAGAAAATACACAATGAATGGCATTTTTTACCTGTTTTACTACAATTTCATAATCTTTGAATACAACCAAACATTTAGCATCAAGGTTAATGGCTTTCTTGAGTCCCTGCAAGATAGATTCATATTTTGCAGTATTATTTGTGCAATCAAATTCTAATATACAAGCAATGAATGTCTTATTTCCTTTGGGGTCTATCCATAAACAACCGACAACGTCTCCTTCATGTGATTTAGACCCATCAAACTACAAAGAACAAATTTCATCACTCTCACAACTATGTACAATATTTACAGTATGATTAGAGTTCCTTACTTGAGTACAGGTTGATATTTCAGATTGTCGATTAGTGTCTGCAATAGTAGATATTTCAACGACAAAATTCCCAAAGAAGGTATTCATACCTTGATTTTCTAATGCATTCACACTTGGGACAAAAGGTTTATTTGGATCATTCATATCTGTAACTATATATTTAAGATAATGTTCCCTATTGACCCTAAGTTTATTTGGTTGACCATTGAGTGGCAACCATAAGTGAGACCATTATGTAGAAAAATAACCATGAAGTTGTTCAGACCAATCCCTACTGAGGAACATACCATACACTTCTGGAATATCTGCCATTACTGTGTCAATCATCTAATTTACTTTTGGATTGGATGATAACCTAATCAAAACATATTTAAGCTCCCCAACCACGGTAACATTAGCTATATCCAGCTGAATGATTTTCATATCAGATGGTTTAACTTCAGCATTGATTTTTTGACAAACTGACAAAGGCATCACATTTGATGAAGCAATCAATTGGATGAGCAAAAGACTGGCTGTAGTGGCACTCTCAAATACAGAAGTTGAATACATGGTAGCCACTCATGCAAGCAAGGAAGCAGTATGGTTACAGAGATTGTGTTCAGGTATTGGGTTGGTACAACAAGCAGTGAGATTAGATTGTGACAGTCAAAGTGCAATCTTCCTGGCAAAGAACCCAACTTATCATTCGAAGACAAAGCATATTGATGTTCAGTATCACTTTGTGAGAGACATGGTTGAAGAAAAGAAAGTGTTGCTAGAAAAGGTTGACACCTTGAAGAATGTTGTAGATTCATTGACAAAGTCTGTGAGCACAGAAAAGTTCTCCTGATGTAGAGTAACAATGGGCATTGTTGCCTTGGATTGTTGACAATATAACCCTATGGACCCCTGGATGAAAATAAAATAACAAGTGGGATAATTTTCGGTGTGTGTTATATTCTTTGCATGTGTGCGTTCGGTTATGGGGCAACGCCCCAAATTTTTTTGGGGGGTGTTTTTTGCTATTTTTAGTGGATTTTGCTATTTTTAGCGGTTTTCTAAAAATAATCCTGGATTAAGGGATTAGGGTTTTGGTAGCTACGGAATGCCTAAAACATTGTATATATTGTATGCGGAATGGTGAAATTAATACAATGAAGAGTTAAAAGGTGCGACACAAAGGAAGGTTGGTTTTCTTCTGGTGAAGGGTTTCTAGCGTAAATATCTGTGTACTATGTGTATGAGCCATTGATTAATTTATGTTTTTATTAAGAATGTATATGCATTTCTTTACTTCACGGGTTTAAAACTTACAATTTTCTACATCATTTTGTTGTTCAGCTAGGACATTAGAAGTATTATCAACTCTAGCTAATAAGTCATGTGTAGTGTGGTGTAATCCCTCTAAACTCAAACCTTCAGTCGAAGGGGTTGGCCTATTGGGAGGGTTTTGAGGTTGTCTTATAAAAGGTTTTTGATAAATTCCTTTTCTAGAAGATCCTTCCTCTACGGCTCTTTTCAGATCTACAACTTGGTTAGATAAATTTTGAAAGTATTTTTGCAATCTTTCCATATCTATGGATTCTTGTTCTTTGTTATTAGAAGATGGTTTTGTAAGAATTTCTATCTTCTTCTTGGAAGAAGAAGTTGATTTAGTTTCAGGATTTGTGGTATCCTTCAAGCTGAGCATGTCCTTTTCAATGAGAACTACTTCTTCAAAAGATTCTAATAGAGTATTATTTTTAGACCTTTTAACCCACATGGTTGCAGTATGATGTAAAGCTTTAGCATAATAAGCAACAATCAAATTTTATGTAGGCATAGAATCTACAGGGATCTTATTTTTTAGTGTAAGAAATATTTGGTTAAATCTTTAACTTTTTCTTTGGGATTCATTTTCATACCGGATAACTCCATAACTAAGACTTCTAGAGATTTATCGTCTCCAATTTTTTATAAGAAAAAAGTTTCAAATCTATCCCAGGAAACAATTGTTTGAGGATGTTGTGTGAAGTACCATGTGGAGGCATTTCCTTCGAAGGAATAGGGAAAAATCATGCATACGACATATTCATGTTCTACATTTTTAAGCCTAACAACTATCATGAATTTTTTTTATATGATCCTCAACTGACTATTTAGAATCGGGATCAAAATCAGGTAAGCATTTTTCAGGATTCTTAGGTAAAGGGTGTTGGGGTCACGATACAACCACAACATCTTGGTCAAGCCAAGGCTTGGCGAGATTATTTTGATCAGTCATTTGGTCTGAAGTCTGTGAATTATTTGAAGTTTGAGATTGTTCAAAAGATGAAATTTCTTTGTCAAAATATTCTCTTCCAGAAGGAGGTGGATAAGGGTCGGGTGGTGAAGGAGGAACACCAAATCCCCCAACACCTAGAATAAGTGTTTTAGATAGGTTAACAAAAATTTTGTGCAACGTGTAATTTGGTGTACTAGTAACAAGAAGATTTTCCTGCTGACCAAAAAAGTTAAGAGGTTGATGCAATTGGTCACCTAGCTGCCTGAGTCTAGCCAAGGTATCTTGGGTTCTTATTACTGATTGACGAGAATTCTAGATAATCTCTTGTACAACAAGTCCCCGAGGAAGCAGTGTTGGGACAAGAGTAGGTTTGAAGGACACTACAAGAAAGAAAGGTTATAGTAACCATTTCCACTCTTTTGGAGAAGGTCAAGCCACACGCTCGATTGAAGTCGTCACAGGATCCAAAATGTAGCAGAGGATAGACCGTGTTATTATTTGGAGTATTTAAACCAAGTGACAGAACTGAGGAGTGTGCGGAGGCAGCCGACAGTTTTGACTTGGAAGACGAAAAAAAAGAAGCAGGGAGAGAGGATCATGGTCCTGAAACAATTGTTAACTTTTTCAAAAAGGCCATGGGGACATATGACTTCCAAGTAACAACAGAACGACTTGAAAAATTGGGGTCTTCACCAAAGGAGGTAAGGATGACCTTGAGGTATCTTTGAAATGAGCATCAGTCCATTACAACATTTGTCGATATCCTTGGAGGTGGCTACTAGGCTTACACTATATATTAGAACAAGAGAAGCATGGGCGTGTTTCCAAGAAGAGGAAGCGTGAACTTGAGTGCCATGAAAGTGGCACATGTGATAAAGATATTGGTATTTGGGAAGAGTACATGAAAACAAAAGCACGTACATAAAAGATTGGTTTGGATGTGAGGAAACACATTCTCATGAGTTGGGCGCGACGGTTGGACTAGCTACCCAATCATTCCAAGGCATGGGAGATATCAGTGTGTGGAGACATGGACAAGTTGATCAAAGTATGGATGTGGCAGTATGTCACGAAGGATCTGATTCCTAGAAGAGGATAGCTTTGCAGTGACGAACGTGGCTAGTAAACCGCAATAGATGAAGTAATGTTGTGGGTTTCCATGATAACAACAACTTGGAATGGGAGAGGATGTACAACCTGGGGTGCCAAGCTTGGGCGTGCACACTTTCACCATAGATCAAAAAGAAGGAAATCAGGCAGGAAAAATGCTCGATGCATTTGAAGACACCAGATCTTCATATATGGGGAGAGTTGGGTGTACGATGTGTTAAGGGGTGAATCCATCCAAAGATGGCTTACGACACAAGTTACACGAGTTGGATTGACAAAGGGCATGTGAAGAAGACCGAGCGCATCACGAAGACGAAAAATTGGCTAAGGAACAAAGAGGGCACGCTTAGGTGAGTCAACCTGACTCACCTAAGGGACATGTGCACCTAGACAATGAGTTGTTTGAACGAAGGGTCGTGTCGGTTGAATAGCTCGGTGGACGTAACCAAGACATTGTGCAACACAAATAAACCATGAGACAGTTGAACGAACTATTGTGGGAAATTCTTGGGTGCACAACAAATGAATGAGTCAGCCAAAGGAAAGGAGGGTGCACTTAGGTGAGTCGGCCTGGTTCATCTAAGGGACGCACACACCTAGCGAAGGTCGGTTGGATCGGTTAAGTGGAAAAAACATGGTGAAACGAAGGTCGGTTCACCCAAGAGCAAGGAGACACCCCGATTCATGAGGTTTGACACCTATATATACTCAAGGCTGAGACCAAAACGAAATCAAGAAAAGGAACCAAGTAGCCAAGTGTGGAGAAAAGTTGGTGAACGCAGTTTGGCAACTGATTTGAAACATGTTTTGTAATTAAAATTGAAATGATTTGACTCAATCTTTTTAGTGAAGAGTCGTTTGACAACTTCGATATACAACTGATAATTTATAGCACACTATCAATGTAAGGTTAACCTAGAAAGGTGGTAATCATCTATTCGAACAAAACTGATAATTTATAATCAGTTAAAGATATAACATTACATTTAGTTTAATGTGTATGCTTCTAGAAACTAGGGAGGCACTCGGTGCTTTGCAACTATTTCCCTTGTTTAAATAGAAAATGATTAGGAAATGTCTAGCATTTTAGGAAAATAGTTAGTGCCTAGTTGTATTGACAAGAGCTTAGAGGAGCAGGCCAATGATAAAAGCACCTCAATTCAAAATGATATTAGGCAAGATGTAAAAAATTGACAAAGATTAGGATGATGAGGAGGTGTCTCATATCCTCTCTCACTTCACTTAGTGGAAGCTTATTGTTATGTTATTGGAAGCCATTTCTTAGTTTCTATGACATATCAAAAAATTTATATGGTGAAATATGGAATTGATTTTTGTTGCAAGTTAAATTGGAATAGTGTTGAAAAATATTTTGGAAACTTTATTTTGATCTCGAGAATAATTGTAAAGTTATAAAATTGTGATTTTGATAAAATGGGTCATCTTCAACAAAATTGTGAGGTTTTAGGTTGTACTATTTCCAATAGTTTTTGAAGGAAAATAGAGCAAATAAAAAATGATTTATAATAATAACCTTAAAATCAAGTGTAATAGATATGATTCTATTCTCCTTTTAAAAGTTGGTCTTTCATTCATTAAGAATAAGGTTATGATCAAGTACTTAATGTATAAGCAAAAATTAATTAACATGAAGAATGAGAGGCTCCCTATCACTACTTCAAAAATCAATAAAAGTTATTCAAGACTCAAAAGTATCGGACTAGAAATGCAATGTCTTGGTCAAATCAAACACTCAAAAGAGTTGGACTAGAGATGCAATGTCTTGATCAAATCAAACCATTGGGAGATACTGGAGAAGGTCATTGTCCAAAACATCAACAATATGAAAAGCATTATCATAACTAAATTTAAAAAGAAAATGTGGAGTAATAGGAAGTTTGAGAATAGGAGAAAGTTGAGTAATTACAAATAAATCATTACCCCCAAGTTAAACAATCAACACTATATTTTCATTATTATGAGTTCATGAAAGAAATAAATATTGCAGATATAAAAGCCAATTTTTATGAGTTCCATAACTAGACAAGTTGTTAGACTAGAGTTCAAAAACAATTATGAGATACATGGTGCAAAGGATGAAAAATCACTTTCTTTTATATGTCAAGTTTACAAAAACATTAGTTTATTATCATAGATTTTTAAAACATTCAAATAAATTTTTTTATTAAAATCATATTTTTTATTTATGAAATTTATTTATTTACTATTTTAGTGATAATTTGAAAATTAACCATTTGATTGTTAAAATTTGAGGTGTAAATACCTTATCCCTATTTGGATTTGAAGGTATTTAAATGTCTAATCTATTAGAACAAAACACATTCTTAATCATTACATTCACTTAAAACTTCAATTTCGAAAAATAGTTATAAATTTTTTCCCATAAAAATATCTTAATTTTTTTTTTAAATGATTTTTAATTTAATTTTTGGTGGTCCATAAGAGGTAGACTTTTACTCTTGGGTATTTCCTTACATCCAAGAAGAAGAGTTCTTAACCAATAAATAATAGTTTTAGGTTTTATTCTTGACTTAAAAAATTAGAAAATTCACTACGTGTCCACTAATTATTTGCACAAATTGGGACATAGCCACTATACCCACAATTTTATTCTCCTCCATATAATAATAATAA
>SNQJ01S0148008.1:3725-38323 GCA_010110895.2 Picea sitchensis
TGTCATAAGATATATCTCTTGAAGGAGAGCCAATGATCGTTGACTATTGTGATGATTATCTCTGATGCCTTGCAGGTGGTCATGCATATCCTCTTTGACTACTTCAATCATGTGTATAATTTCTCTGAGTTGAGAGTGCACATCCATTAGAAACACCACATATAATATACCAAAAGAAAACTCTTAAAATGATTTATCCAATGGAATTGATATGGTAGAAATCTGAGTACCCTATGAAAATTTATGAATTCTGTAGTATCGTCGCTGCCACGAAAAAAAAAACAAAAAAAAGAACAAACAAACAAACACAAGGGCTTAAAAACAAATTATTGCAGAAAATCGCGGTTTTTTTCGAAAAAACCCTGAAAAACTGTTGAATTTAAAATGCTCATAACTTTACTTCTCGGACTCTGTTTCGACTGATTTTGTTTTTTTTGCATTGGGTATTTTTCTGAGAAGAATTCAAATACCTAATTTGTTTTTCCAAATTCAGCTCATAAAGCTTCATATCTGAACCTGAAGTGTGTTGCATTACATTGCTTGAACCCCTTTATATAGTGCTACCATCACCTAAGAACATTCTAGAGGAGGAATCTTCTAGAAGTAGAACCTTCTAAGAAGTCCTCTTACATTTATTATATCTAATTACCCATATAACTACCATAGTGGGTCTTATTTAATAATATAGTGGACCTAGTCCACCTTACATTGAATGGCCTCCACTATTATCACTATGGGCCCTATGGGGCCCCCCACTACCTCTTTAGCTACCTGGCTCTGATACTAATTGTAATTTACCAAATTCCTGAATACAAAATACCACAATAGTACCATATATATATGAATATAATCACCATACAAGATATATGAAACAATATAGAAAAGCACCACTTTATTATATCAAAACTTTTAGTGTAGGGAAACACCATACAATGGATCATATTATGGAAATGATCATCTCATGTTCACTTATCTCTTCGAGAGGGCATCCTCATATTGAGATACCACTCAAATACAATATTTTTTTCATATCTCATTACATTGCTTGAACCCCTTTATATAGTGCTACCATCACCTAAGAACATTCTACAAGAGAAATCTTCTAGAAGTAGAACCTTCTAATAAGTCTTCTTACATTTATTATATTTAAATACCCATATAACTACCATAGTGGATCTTATTTAATAATATAGTGGACCTAGTCTACCTTACATTGAATGGTCTCCACTATTATCACTATGGGCCCTCTGCCCCCCCCACACTACTTCTTTAGCTACCTAACATAATATATGGAAGTGTGGGTGCATATTAGCCCTTGGCTAATATAATATATGGAGTAGTTGCACCTCATAATATAATATATTATACTTTGTATATTATATTAGCAAATGGTATATATATATATATATATATATATAACTTAATTATTATGTTTACGAATTTTGAATTAGTATTTTGTGTTTAAATATTCAAAATTGTTTTATTTTACATTATTAGTACATCTATATTATATTCAAAATATTTTCTTTTTATGAGTACTTTACTTGCAATACTACCAAGGTTAACTATGGGTGGTCATCAACCATTTAGGATGTGACAACTAAATATTTTTAACTCAAGTAATGCCAACTCATCCCTTGGGGATGATACCATCCTCTAAAATGTGATTGGTTCTTGTATGATTGATTTTGATAGTACATTTTTTGTTTAGAGACCCATTTTTTACCTCAAAATTCCCCTAATATAATATATGGGAGTGTGGGTGCATATTAGCCCTTGGCTAATATAATATATGGGGGATACTATAATATATGGAGTGGTTGCACCCCGTAATATAATATATTATACTTTGTATATTATATTAGCAAATGGTATGTGTATAATGTGTCATATATATATATATATATATATATGTGGGTTGGGTTTTTACGTCTCTGTGTGTGTGTGTATTATGTTTATGAATTTTGAATTAGTATTTTGTGTTTAAATATTCAAAATTGTTTTACTTCACATTATTAGTACATCTATATTATATTCAAAATATTTTTATAAGTAATTTTCTCTTTATGAGTACTTTACTTGCAAGTTAAATATGGGTGGTCATCAACCATTTAGGGTGTGACAACTAAATATTTTTAACTCGAGCAATGCCAACTCATCCCTTGGTGATGATACCATCCTCTAAAATGTGATTGGTTCTTGTACGATTGATTTTGATAGTACATTTTTTGTTTTGAGGCCCATTTTTTACCTCAAAATTCTCCTAATGTTTCACCGAGTTTGCTAGTTATTTATGTCTCACCAAGTTTGTTCGTTGCTTCTGCATTTACTAGGTATATTCACTACTTCTTCCTTCATCAAGTCTTTTCACAAATTTTTTCTTTACCAGGTTTGAACAAAATTTGAATTTCCAAATGGCAACTTTCTCAAAGCTTGTTGTTATAGGCCTCTTCCCACGAATGAACTTGTATGGCATGCCATGTATCCAATTTTTCAAATATGATTCTGATTTTTACATGAGGTACTTATGCAGGTCTCCTCTATCCATGCAAAATCTCAAGGTTTGAAACATCTTAGGAAATCAGTTATAGCAAAAGTGTCAAGTTGGCTTGTTTCAAATGTATTTCAGGAGCATTCAAGAACCCTAACTTCCACGGGGCATATCTCTGAATGTATAGCAAACCAACATATGAGATTTAACATATGTACACCATGATCGGTCCTCTGTCTTTGCAAAATCTCAAGGTCTGAAATATCCTAGAAAATAAGTTATAGTGAAAGTGTCGAACTGACATGTTTGAAACTCATTTCAGAAGCATTCAGGAACCCTAACTTCCATAGATCATATCTCTGAAAGTATAGTGATACATCATCTAATATTTTTACCACATGTACACCAAGCTCTCTCCTTCGTCTCTACAAAATCGCAAGGTTTGAAACATCCTAGAAAATAAGTTATATCAAAAGTGTCAAGATGACATGTTTGAAATTGATTTCAAGGGAATTCAGTAACCCTAATTTCCACAGGAAATATACTTGAAAGTATAATGAAACATCATTTATATTTTTACCACATCTACACCATGATCTCTCCTCTGTCATTGCAAAATCTCAAGGTCTGAAATATCCCATAAAATAAGTCATAGCGAAAGTGCCAAGATGACATGTTTGAAATTGATTTCATGAGCATTCAGGAACCCTAACTTCAATAGAGCATATCTTTGAAAGTATAGAGAACCACCATCTGATATTTTTATCATATGTAAACCATGRTCTCTCCTCTATCTYGACAAAATATCAAGGTTTGAAACATCATAGTAAAAAATTTATCACGAGAATGCCAAAATGACCTAAAACTGATTTCACGATTCAATATTTTATAATCCATTTTTCACACTACTTTCTCTCAATGATTTATCTTCTTATAMTTTTTCATAACCCTTGGAAATTTTATGTATTGTAATATTGTAATATGACATTAATGACATCATTAATCATTTGACATCAATGACAATAATTCCAACAATCTCCCCCTTTGTCATTGATGGAAATCATGCAACAAAACACATAGTCCACAAGGCATAGCAAGAATTCTCCCCCTATCTGTAACTCTCCCATGAATAAAGAGAATTATCCACTTGTCTGCAACTCTCCCTCTTTGACATCAATGGAAAAGAGATGCTCCCGTTGAACTTGTGTTTCTCATTAAACAATCAATTGAAACTCTAGTCAATTGTCATGTCAAGTCAATCCTCTGTCGACCACTTTCAAGGAAATCATCAATAAGAGAAATTATGCACGACTATACAACTAATGATAAACAATGATATGAAATCCTCAAAAATATGGTCAAATGATCCCACGACCATCCATCAATCCAACCACAATATATCTTGGTAGTTGGCCTCGATCCACAATTCTACCTTTTACGTCTCTTCTGCAAAGATCTGAAAGTATGATTTTCATTCCTTCAATTTGTATGGTGAGGATGATGATAGGGCACATATTTTTGCACTGGATGATCAAAAGAAGTAGACTCAGGTTCAGGTTCATTTACAATACTAGAACTACTCGACATATCAACAACATTGTCATCTGTATGCTCAAATTCTACCATGTGAGGAACATGCAAGTCATAAATCCATTCAATGCAATCAACAATAGGTCATGTTAGAATAATGAATATGTTCTCGTTTCACCATAGACAATGCTACACCATTGTCACCCATCCATAGGAACAAAGCCTCCCCCGAGAACCATAACCTTTGATAGAAAGAATGATTCTGGGAAGCCACATCAGAACCACATATGACCAAGAGAGAGTGCACCTTCTGCAAAGGTAGTGCACAAGATAAAGATGTAAGAAAGACTAAACAAGAGAAAATTTCCCAACAACACTTGTTGTTGCTCCTCCTCCAGACCTACGCATTGTTTCTGGTTTTCTGGGTGAGAGTGAGTGAACAAATGAGCCAAGACGTCCTCTATTTATACTAATTTGTCCAGTGACTTTTCTAGATGGGCCGACTTGACTTTCTGGTAATTATATTTTTTGTTTATCTTTTTCCTGTGGAACTGACTGGTCTTTCTGGAGGATAATATCTTAATATTATATATTCTGCTAAGCCAACTTGTCTTCTAGGGTGTTCACACATCTGTTTAGGGTTTATCTTGCTTCTGGAATATTCTATTCTAGTCAAAGGTTACATATGGAGGTTAATACCTCCCACAACTACCATTATATCAACACTCCCTCTTAGATAGGGAGGTATTAATGGTCTCAAAAACATTAATCCATATTCACATGCCATGAGCAAGGCTTACATAGTCTTGCAGACCATTCTACAAGTAACATCATCATGTCATACATGGCTACACCCATGTGGACTTATCAATCTCATCTAGGGGCCACAACCCGCTATAGAACACTAGAGCTACACCTTGTAGTGTGTGTCATGATCATCGTCATGGGTTATACCTACATGACGTGCTCACCCATGTCGTGAGTATCATCATCACTATCAACATCATCTGGTAGAAATCTAGCATCAAAACATATCATCACAATATCCATGAGCCTCATTTAGATATATTGATGATCCATCTACACCACCATGTGTCTAGCACCTTGGGTCATTCTTGTCTCATGGAAAGAACCGTTACCTCATCGGAGCCACATTCACCTCATAGTTGATCCTCTCGTAGGATCACTCTAATAATGCATTCATCTTGATGCTATCATACATGTAGAATTGCACCTCAAGCACCTCGAGTCTTCAATCCATCGAAGAGTATGTCAGGGAAAATATACTCTGGATGTATATGTTTCCTATCTCCCATGGTATGTAGCCTAGTTCCTGTGGAGATAGATTCGTCCCGATGCTTATCGGGGCTACTCACCTACTCGTGAGTTAACTACTCACCTACTCGTGAGAGTTTCAAGGCCCGATGCAATTCACACATAGGATATCTAGCAACAACTCGAATCTTCAGTGCGTCGAAGATTACATCTCGGCCTATTCCCACATGATCAAGTATGTTTGATCAATCTTGGATTATCGGCATGATGTTGCAATCATCAGTACTCCCCCATGGAAACATTTTCGTTCATGCCAAGCTTCTCCCAGACAGAGGCTTAGTGCAAATGCCAATTATCTTCTCATCTGTGGATAAGTGATGGAGCCTCACTGCTCCTTGCACCATGTCTCTGATGAAGTCCTGCAATATCATTCATCTCAAATTTTGAAGTTAACTCCCTCTATCTGAGAGAATCCTCTGACCACGCTTTCGTCTGATGCATGCCCCTTTGCATCTTGCAAAGTGTCACGAAACCAAGTTGGCTTCTTCCTGATCAATTACTCCCTCTGAAGTCCTTTCAAATCTTTCTTTTCTGTGGTAACCATCTTGGAATACATAGGATCACCTGCTCGAAATAGAAACAACAAGAGAAAATCGTTTTCCAATCTAATAGCATTTTATATAAGAACATATCAATTTCATGGTAATTCATTATAGCATTACCAAGGTGTCCTTCCTAAGAACAAGAACAAAAAATATATCCTAGAGGAGATGTTAGTTCATATTGCAATTAAGTACAATAAGAATTTATATTAATAGTACATGCTACTAAGTATTCATCTATTAATAAAATCTAAAGGATTGCAAACCTTAAGCAACAATAAAAATATCAAACCTGATATGCAAACTTGGAGTTTGGCTATTGTTCTACTTGAGTTTCTTTTCTTCTGAGACAAGTATTCTTTCCAACCTGGAGAGTGTGTTGTTCCTCTGAATGTATTAGATATAAGATATTTCTATGATTTCTTCTTGGACAAAGATCCCTTCTCTTTCCAGACCAGTCATGATTGTCCTTCACTTTGACCTTGACCAGTCTAACGTTGACTTTGACCCAAAAATTCAACTTTGACATTTTTTATGGTTGAGGGCACCAAGAGATGTGTCGGTTTAGGGTGCACTAGAATAACCAAAACAATAGTCTCAATACTTCACAGAAACTTTCACTGCAATTGATATTGCAATTGGCACGAAGGAACTGGCACTACAACTGCAATTGTGCTACAATGAGCTTAACAGAGAGCTGTGAATCTACCTTCCAGTGATTAGATTGTTTTGTAGGTGGTGTGGGCCCATAACTTGTTAGAATAATTTAGATGTTCTCGTTTCACCATAGACAATGCTACACCATTGTCACCCATCCATAGGCATAAAGCCTCCCTTAAGCACCTTAACCTTTGATAGAAAGAATGATTCTGGGAAGCCACATCAGAACCACAAATGACCGAGAGAGATCGCACCTTCTCCAAAGGTAGCGCACAAGATATATATGTTGGAAAGACTGAACAAGAGAAAACTACCCAACAGTAGTTGTTGTTGCTCCTCCTCCAAACTTGTGCATTGTTTCTGGTTTTCTAGGTGAGAGTTAGTGAACAAATGAGCCAAGAAGTCCTCTATTTATACTAATTTGTCCAGTGATTTTTCTGGCTGGGTCGACCTGACTTTCTGGTAATTATATTTTTTTTTATCTTTTTTCATGTGGAGTCGACTAGTCTTTCTGGAGGATAATACCTTAATATTATATATTCTACTGAGCCGACTTGTCTTCAAGTGTTTTCACACATCTGTTTAGGGTTTATCTTGCTTCTAGAATATTATATTCTAGTAAAAGGTTACATATGGAGGTTAATACCTCCCGCAGCTACCATAATATCAACATGTCGCTCTTCTAGCAAAGAAATCTGAACTACACCCGTAACAAATAAAACTCCCATGGTTGTAGAACACCCAGGTGTAGGTAGGGAAGCACCAACAACATCATATACAAGACCAGTCTTAATGAATGGAGACCTTTGACAATTGATGATATCATCTAAGATTTTGATACTCTTTTCAAACTTCAAGCTTCTATTCAACTTAATAGTTGTTTCCTCCAATTCCTTTCTTAAGAAAACAATTTCAGATTCGAGCTCTTCGCAATTTTCTTCATTTTTCTTCAACTCGATTCTCACCACTTCTTCCATCTTTCTTGTTTCTTCTAATTGAACCTTTAGGTTCATGATAGTCTTTCATGTTTCTTCAATGCTTTCGAACGTTTTGGATTTTGAATCATGATCATCTTATTCATATTTTTGTAGTTGCTTCTTTTGTTTCAAATTATTTTTCCTAAGCTTCTTTATTTTTTTTAAGGCACACGTGAGTTCTTCTTCAAGATCCACTTCCCTTTCTATTTCGAAATTTTCCTCTTCTTTTGAGTCCATTGTTTTTATCCCTTTGTCTTCATCAATCTTTGTTTTGATCACCATAAAGAGATTTTCTTCTATATCACTATAGAAATTGATTTCACTTCTTTCTTCAAACGAGTCACTAACCCCTTTTGGGTAGAGATTTTTCTTATGTTTATAAGAATTCTTCTCCTTTTCATGTTTTCCTTGTTTGTGGTTCCTTTTTTGTTGATGATGTTTCCTCCCTTTCTTTACATTATGGTCTTCTTCGTCATCACTATTTTCATCCTTTGCATATGGACACTTAGCAACAAAATGTCCTACTTTCCCACAATTAAAGCATTTAAAGGGAAACTTACCTTTGTATTTGGTATATCTCTTTTTGAGTTTTCTCACAAAATGTGCTTCCTCTGCATTTAATTCACAATTGGAGCAATTGCTTGATTCACGCTCTTTGTTCTTTGTCTTCTTTGAAGTTTTGAAGGTTGTTTCTCTCTTTGATGGTTTTTTTTACTTTGTCCTCATTTCATACGTCGTGAAGATCTCATGCAATTCATCCATTATTATGAGTCGATATCCTTCATTTATTCAATGACGAAAACTTTGGCATAAAATATTAAGGGGATTGACCTTAACAACTTTTGTACAATCATTGGTTCTTCAACATTTTCACCAAGTCCTCTGATGGTGTTAACAATTTCATTCACACAGAGGAGATAGGTTGCAAAAGTTTCTTTGTCTTCCATTTTCAGACTCCTGAACTGTCTTCTATGAGTTTGGATCTTTTCCTTACTAACCTTGTTATCGCCTTCATAGATATTTTGAAGGTTCTGCCAAATTTATTTTTTCGATCCACAATGTGTTACCTTGACAAACTCAAATTTTGATAGACCACACAAGATGGTATTCATGGCTTTTGCATTATTTTCACTAGGCTTCTTCCCAGTCACACCTGTTGGTGGAGTTGTTGGGGTTGTATAACCAGTCATGACTTATTGAAAAATATCAAAACCAAGAGCCATTAAATAGGTCTGCATCCTTATGCTCCAGAAGACATTTTGTTTTGTCAAACAATGGAGCCATTTTTGTGGAGAAACCTTCTTGACCGACAATGTATGCTACCGATATCTACCTTCCAGTGGTCATAGTGTTATCGAAGGAACCCGTTCTAATACCAATTGTTGAGCACACACTTATACTGAGAGGGGGGCAAGTGAATCAGTATAACACAATTTTTTTACTTTTTCAAACATTCATCAACCATAAGAAAACAATCACATATTAACTGCAGAACATGGAACACAAGATTTATGTGTAAACCATTTCGGTAGAAAACTATGAAACTTTTCTTTAGAAATATTGGTAGGCACGAACCTACTCTTACAAATATTTTTAGGCACTAACCTACTGGAGACAACAATCCCCACTGATACAAATATTGGTAGGCACCAAGCTACTCTTACAGATATTCCTAGACACTAATCTACTGGAGACACCAATCCCCACTGCTAAGAACCAACTTAGAAAGAAACACCAATCTCTTTCATATATTTGTAGACACCAATCCCCACCACTAAGCACCAACTTAGCAAGAGACACCAATCTCTTACATATATTAATATACACCAATCTACTGGAGACACCAATCCCTATTGAAATTTTCCTAAAACTACTTAGGGTTATATTTACCATATCAATTTAACTACTTTTACGTGCTCGTTTTTCCATAGACGATGCTACATCATCATCACCCAACCATATGCACATATATGTGCCACCCTTAGAACAACACACAGAGATCTATACTAGGAAACCCTCTCGGGGGGGAAAACCCAGCAAAACTTCTTTAGTATAGATTCATCAATCAAGTACAATGTCAGTACAATGCTCTCTTAGAGAGAAATATCCCAGATAACCCTTCTACTCAAAAGGGAAAACTGACTACTAGACTTGCGCCTTGTCACCAGAAGATACACCAAGTATTATACTAAGACATACACCAAGGCACAATCCAAACCATTGTGCATTACCCTAGCATGGTAGCGCATGAGATAGAGACCAACCAAGACCAAGAGATGTGCCTTATCCTTCCTCCTGTAGCTGCATCTGCAACTACAACTCTCCACTAAACTTGTGTTATATTTGAGTGAGTTGTGGTCAACAAATGAGTAAGGCGTCACCTTATTTATACTTATTCTTCCAGTGAACTTTTACACAGGGCCGACCTATCTTTTCTGAAAAAATATAATTTACTTTGATTTTTTCTAGTAGGGTTGACTTCTCATATTGCAAGTACATAATATAATAATAATTATTTTCCTGGGCCATCATTACAAATATACTATAGCATTATTCTTTTAGGGTTTTGACTTGATAAAATACAATAAGAATATCTTCCGCAACTACATAATACTTCAACACTCCCTCTTAGCAAGGAAGGTATTCTTCTGGCATGATATTCAATATTGTTTCTGTATGCATTTGTASTCTTGATCATTTACTTGTTTACTTTCCATGAATCTATACATCACTAGAATTTTTGTAACATCAACACTCCCTCTTATCTAGGGAGGTATTATCAATGATGTTCTTCATCTAGTAGTCTCTATCACATCCGGCCATTACACATGGCATGTACAAGAATACCACCAATCACATGGTCTCGTAGACTAGTCTACAAGTAGCATCACCACAACCACATAGGCTATCTCATGATCAATCAGATCATGTCACAAGTATCACCATCATAGCCAAACATAGTCTTTCATAGTCACACATAGACTATCTGATGAATCGATACATCACAATCACCATCATAGCCATACACTAGATTTGTCATAGTCAAACATAGACTATCTGATGGTCATGTCATAGTCATGCATCTGGGGCCTCATAAACACATGTAGCATCTCTCTAGTGGGCACAGCCTCTTCGTCCTCTCAGACCTTATGGGTTTCAGAGTCCTTTAGGACCTTATGTCATTACATGACTTCACCTAGCTTACTCAAATCTAGGCAACTAGCTAGTTCACACAAAACTACGCTACTACCCAATCCTTATGGAGTCTGGGTAACTATTCAGTTTAAGTTAGTTCACACACAGAACTGCGCTACTACCTAATCCTTACAAAGTCTAGGAAACTATTCAGTTTGATCCAATTCACACACTGAACTGTGCTACTACCCAATCCTTACGAAGTCTGGGAAACTGTTTAGTTTGAGCCAGTTCACACATAGAACTAAGCTACTACCCAATCCTTACGGAGTCTAGGAAATTGTCGCATATGTCCAGCTCACACAGAATCTGGACAACTAGCCCATACAGAACTAGGAAACTCGCCAGCTCACACAAAATATGGCATCTAGCCCTAAGGCTAGTCCTTCTGGTTAGCACACCATGCATCCAATTCACACGGAATCTGGGCATCTAACCACAAGGGTTAGGCGATGTAGTGCACACACACTACCCATCTAGCTTAAGGCTAGGAAACACCTCTAACCACACATGTTGGCCCTCCAACTTGAAAAGTTGGAAAAACTCGTCATCCCTGAAGGCTTGACATCTGCTAACCTTGTGCGAGGTCATACTGATTAGTGCCACAGTCAGTAGCATGCCCTTGAATGACTACCCTCTACTACTGCACTATGTAGTCTATTGCCCCAAGAATCACATATGTGACTCGTCATTCCTTACTAGGGAAGTCCTTCTGGACCACGCCAAGCTTGTCCCTGAAGTACTTAAACTTTACCTTTGATAGAGGCTTGGTCAACACATCTTCTACCTGCTCATATGTAGCAACATACTAGAGCTTCACTTCTTCCTTTTGCACCATGTCTCGGATATACTAGTACTTTATCTCAATATGCTTTGACTTGTCATGAAACACTAGGTTATCTGACAACTTTATACAAATCTGGTTGTCACAACATATATGAGTCACCTCCAACTTGGGATCAAATAGCCTTGCAAGTAACTTCCAAAGCCACACAAGTTTGCTACTAGTTGAACATGTTGCTATATATCCGGTCTCAGATGTACTGAGTGCCACACTATTCTACCTCCTGTTGAGCCACGAAATCATAGTTGACCCTAAACTGAAGCAACATCTTGATGTACTCTTCTGATATGTGACAATATCGGCCCAATCTGAATCAACATCGCCTTGCAGTCTTATCTTACGATCCAAAACATATCAGATTTCAAAGTCTATCGTACCCTTCAGGTACCTTAACATATGCTTTGCCACAATCAAGTGAACATGTCTTGGTTCAACCATATACTGACTCAAAGTGTTCACCATAAAGCATATATATGGCCTAGTGTTCGTCAAATACATCAACGAACCAATCATCTTCTTGTACATTGTGACATCCACTATCTCTGAAGAAGTATCACTCAATAACTTTAGGTTTATCACCATCGGTGTGGGCATGGATTTACAATCCATCATTTCGAATCTGTTTAGGATCTCTACTGCATATTTTCCTTGGCTAAGGAAAATCTCGTCTGGTTTCTGCCACACCTTTAGACCCAAGAAATAATACATCATACCTAGGTCCCTCATCTCGAACTCTGATGCAATATTTCTCTTGCACTCAACGATGAGATTCTCGTCCCCTGTTAGAAACAGGTCATCCACATATAACAACAATATCACTGGTCCACTATCCTCAACCTTGTAATAAAGGTTGGGATCTGTTTTACTCTTGGTAAAACCCAAGCTCATCAAAGAGCTGGCAATTATATCGTACCATGCCTTGGGTGCTTCTTTCAATCCATACAAGGCTTTCTTCAATCTGGAGACATGAGTTTTCCTATCATGTGTCTCGAATCCTTGTGGCTGCTCCACGTACACTTCCTCTTCCACTACACCATTCAGAAAAGTTGTCTTCACGTCCATCTGATGTATCTTATATTTCATTACTGCAACTATCACAAGTGTACTTCTAATCGAAGTGTATCTCGCCACATGAGTAAATGTCTCATCATAATATGTTCCTTCTTTCTGGGAGAACCCACAAGCCACGAATCTTACCTTGTACTTCTCGATACTGTCATCTTTTGATTGTTTCATCTTGTAGATCCATTTGGAACTCACAACTGATTTCTCTTTCGATCTTGGAACCACATCCAAAACAACATTCTTAATGATGGACTGGTATTCATCAATCATGGCATCCTTCTATACTTTCTTCTCTGTAGCCTCTACATAACAGGTAGGCTCAACATCAATGATATCACATAACAATGCCACGTAACTGAAATATGGCTGAGGTTTCTTGCTTTCTCTAAAAGATCCATCTGGAGCACCATACTTCTTGGAATCCTGAGTAATCTCATGATCCTAAGCTGGACTTATTTTCTTTGTAATCGTTTTTGCAGGTCTTTGTGGTTCTGTCATGTCATGATTCTCTGGAACATGTTCTTTTGGTACATTTTCATTACCTTCAACTATCATCGTTAGGTTCTTTCTTTCTGCTACACCATTACGTTGAGGACTGTAGAGAGTAGTGAGCTCCCTCTTAATCCTAACAACTTCTCTGTAGAATGATTTGAAGTCATTTGATGTGAACTCTCCTCCATTATCCAACCTCAAAGTCTTTATCTTTCTTTTAGAAAGATTTTCTATCAAGGGATTCGAATTCCTTGAACTTGTTGAATATTTTTTTTTTCAAAGTAGATCCATTTTTTATGTGAAATCATCAATAAATGAAGTATAGTAATACTTTCTAAGTGAAATTGGTTTTCATTGGTCCACATGCGATTAATGCGATTGTCCAAAACACCTTGGCTTCTTGTTTGGAAACAAACTCTTCATGATTGTCAGTCTACTCCATGTCTCAACTCCTTTTTTTTCAAGAAATAGATCCATTTTTTATGTGAGAAATCATCAATAAATGAAACATAATGTACATACTTTCTAAGTGAAGTGGTTTTCATTGGTCCACACATGTCTGAGTGTACGATGTCCAAAACACCTTTGGCTTTGTTGTCACTGTTTGGAAACAAACTCTTCATGATTGTCAGTCTACTCCATGTCTCAACTCCATGGTAACTTCCATGGAATAAATTGCCCGAGACAAGAGCAACAAGAAAAAAAATATTTCCAATATAATAGAATTTTCATAAGAACATATCTATGGTAACAAGAATAAAGGACAATTCCATTGTAATCATCATAACTTTACCAAGGTGACCTGCCTGGAAGCAAAACAAGAATTATCTCCTAGAGGAGATGTTAGTTCATCTTGCAAACAAGTACAATACGCATTTATATCAATAGTACTCGCATACTACCAAGTATTTTTTGTACCTATAAGTAATAGAATCTTTCAAAGTCTGTTGACATAGCTATAGTGTTTACTTGTAATGTAGCAATTATCAAACTTGATATGTGCAAGTTGGAAAACTTATCAATTTAATCAATCAAACCTGGAACTTAGAGTCTTATCTCCAAGAATGAGTGTTTTTGCTTTTCTTCTGAGTCTCCTTCATTCAGGATGACAAGCATTCTCTCCAACCTATCCCCTGTACTAAGACAATATGTTTTCTTGACAGAAATCTGAGTTAGAGAATATAATGAAAATAAACTCTAAAATCTCAACCTTTATCAATCTAATATTTTGACTAAAGTTAGCTCATAACTTTAACTTTGACCAGAGGTTAGTATAATAATCATAACTTCAATAGATCAAAATACAACTAGATGTTCATAAGATTGCAACAATGCCATAACAGCTAGAGGCATATCAAAAAAATCAAACCTAGAGTGTGTTGTACCTATGAATGTGTAGGATCTAAGATCCCTCTGGATCTACGATTGTTGCTTGGAAAAAATATCCCTCCTCTTGCAAACACCCTAAAGATAGTGATACAATTTAAACATATACAAGTACATACCTCCGAAAATAGTGGAAAACAATGGCACCATTCGACAAGCAACAACGAACCCTAAAACTTCAAAATGTTCCAACTTGCAATATGAAGGTAGTTGGAGATGCACTGGGGTAGGGCGCACCTGTTTGTGAAGTAATTAGGCCAAACATCCAAGAAAAGGTGCTCAACAAGCTTGACAAAATAAATTTTGCAGTGGTAAGGTACAACGACAAACTGCAGTGGCGAGGTAAATCTCACGATCTTCCTTCCAATGATTAGATTGTCTGAAGGAAACCAACTATGATACCATGTTGAAATTTTCCTAAAACTAGTTAGGGTTATATTTACCATAGGAATTTAACTACTTTTACGTGCTCATTTTTCCATAGATGATGTTACATCATCGTCACCCAACCATAGGCACCTATATGTGCCACCCCCGAGCATAGCACATAGAGATCTATCTTGGGAAACCCTCTTGGGGAAGAAAACCTAACATAACTTCTTCACTATAGATTCATCAACCAAGTACAGTGTCAGTACAATACTCTCTTAGAGAAAAATATCCCAGATAACCCTTATACTCAAAAGGGAAACCTGACTACTATACTTGTGCCTTGTCACCAGAAGATACACAAAGTATTATACCAAGACATACAACAAGGCACAATCCAAACCCTAGCGCATGAGAGAAAGACCAACCAAGACCAAGATATGTGTCTTATCCTTTCTCCTATAGCTACAACTGCAAATGCTACTCTCCACCAAACTTCTGCTATAGGTGACTGAGTTGTGATCAACAAATGAGTAAGGTGTCACCTTATTTATAATTATTCTGCTAGTGAACTTTTCCCATAGGGATGACCTGTCTTTTCTTGAAAATATAATTTACTTTGACTTTTTATGGCAGGGCCGACTTCTCATATTGCAAGTACATAATATAATAATAATTATTTTCCTGAGCCAACATTACAAATATACTTTAGCATTTTTTTTTATGGTTTTGACTTGATCAAATACAATAAGAATATCTTCCGCAACTACATAATACTTCAACAATCCCCACCTCTAAGCACCAACTTAGCAAGAGACACCAATCTCTAAGTTGCACCAACCTTCGTCGAGTCTGCTTGTTATTTATGCATTCACCAATTCTGCTCATTGATTCTACCTTTACTAGCTATACTCACTGCTTCTTCCTTCACCAGGTTTTCTCACTACTTCTGCCTTTACCAGGTCTGACCAAAATTTGAATTTCTAAATAACAACTTTCCCAAAGCTTGTTGTTTTGGGCCTTTTCTCAAGAACAAAATTGTACAATATTCCACGTAACCAATTTTGCAAATTTTATTCTGAAATTTTTATCTAAGGTACTTATGTATGTCTCCTCTGTCTCTACAAAATATCAAGGTCTAAAACTTCATAGAAAATAAATTATAGCAAAAGTGTCAAGCTGACCTTTTTGAAATTGATTTCAAGAGAATTTAAGAACCCTAAATTCCATAGAGAATATCTATTAAAGTATAGTGAACTAGCATCTGAGAGTTTTAGAACATGTACACTAAGATCTCTCCTTTGTTTCTGCAAAATCTCAAGGTATGAAACATCTCAGAAAAGAAGTTATAGAGAAAGTGTCAAGATGACATGTTTGAAACTCATTTCAGGAGCATTCAAGAATCCTAACTTCCATGGGGCATATCGTCGAAAGTGTATTGAACCAACCTCTGATATTTTTACCACATGTGCACCAAGATCTCTCCTTAGTCTTTTTCAAATATCAAGGTCTGAAACATCCCAAAAACAAAGGTATAGGAAAAGTGACAAGTTGACTTGTTTGAAACTCATTTCAAGAGCATTCAGGAACCCTAAATTCCAGAGATCATATCTTACATAGTATGGTGATCCAACATCTAATATTTTTACCACATGTACACCAAATGCTCTCCTTTGTCTCTGCAAAATCTCAAGGTATAAAACATCCCAGAAAATAATTTATAGAAAAAGTGCCAAGATGGTTTGTTTGAAACTGATTTCAGGAGCATTCAGGAACCCTAACTTCCACAAGGCATATATCCGAAAGTATAGCAAATCAACATATAATATTTTTTCCACATGTACAACGTGATCTCTCATGTCTCTGCAAAATCTCAAGGTCTGAAACATTCTAGAAAATCATTTATAGTGAAAGTGTCAAGTTGACCTGTTTGAAATTTATTTCAAGAGCATTTAGGTACCCTAACTTCCACACTGTATATATCCAAAAGTATAGCAAACCAGCATCTAATATTTTTACCACATGTACACCAAGAGCTATCCTTCGTCTCTGCAAAATATCAAGGTCTGAAACTTCCTAGAAAAAAAATTATCATGAAAATTCCAAGATGACCTAAAACTGATTTTGCAATTCAATCTTTTCTAATCCATTTTCACACACTACTTTCTTTGAATGCTTTCTCTTTTTATATTTTTTCATAATATTTCATGAAGGGACATGTCCATTCATTAAATAATTAATTCCAAATACCATCGTAAAATACCCCAAACCCATGGGTTTGAAACCACCATTTCACATTTTACTTTTTCACATGCACCCCTCTTTAATATACGTGTAGACATATATATATATAAATCAATCTTGGAAATGATGTGTGTATTGTAATGTTGTAATATGACACTAATGACATCATTAATCATTTGAATTCAAAGACAACAATTCCAACAATATCCCCCTTTGTCATTGATGACAATCCTGCAATGAAACGCATAGTCCACTAGGCATAAAAAGAATTCTCCCCTTGTCTGTAACTCTCCTAGGAATAGAGAAAATTTTTCCCATGTTTGCAACTCTTCCCCTTTGACATCAATGGAAAAGGGATGCTCCCCCTGAACTTGTGCTTCTCCTTAAGCACTAAGTGGAAAATCCAATCGAATGTCATATCAGGTTTATTCTTGATCAACCACTTTCAAGGAAATCATCAATAAGTAAAAGGAGCATTACATGACTATACAACTAATGATACACAACCATATGAAGTCCTCAAACATCTCACCAAATGATTCGACGACCATCCATCAATCCAACCACAATCTATCTTGGTATTTAGCACTGGTCCACAATTATATCTTTCACGTCTCTTCTGCAAAGATCTGAAAACACGATTGTCATTCTTTCGATTTTTATGGTGAGAATGATGATAGGGAACAGATTTTTGCGTTGGCTAATCAAATTTGTTTAAATTGTCATTCTTTCGATTTTTATGGTGAGGATGATGATAGGGAACAAATTTTTGCGTTGACTAATCAAATTTATTTAACACTTCAGTTTCTTCTAGGAGAGATGCATGGCTACTTAACACAAGTGCAACCTGCTACATGACCTTATGGAAAGATTTTTTTGAAGAGTTCAATTACAATGTAGATGGCATAGTTTATTTTGCAGATAAATCAAGTCTCAAACCTTCGAGAATTGACACCATCGGACTTAAATTGCCAAGAATCCCGTATTTTCTTCTGCATGATGTGCTCTATCTTCCTTAGTTGCGAAGGAACTTGTTGTCTCTTGCACACATTCAACAACAAGGCCACTCTATGCATATCGTCAGTGGCAAAGTTGAAATAAGGAAGGCTTCTAACAACATGGTCGTCATGACAGAGGTGTAAGATGGAAGATTGGTGAAGTTGAAAGGGACATTTGCTCATGCACATAATTTTGCATACCTCTCATCACAATGAAGGTACAATGTCATCTAACCTCTTATGGCATGCTAGATTTGGTCACATTAATTATGATGACCTTCATTTATTGAAAAAGAATGGTGTTTCTAGTTTGCCTACTATTCCTAGGAATTTGAAGCAATGTGATGCGTGTATCCTTGGAAAGCATAAAAAACAACCTTTTCATGATTCCACTTTCAGAGCATGTAGAGAACTTGAACTGATACATTCTAATTTGTGTGGCCCCATGCATGTTCCATCTGCAAATGGAAATAATATATCATGTTTTTTTATTAATGATTACACCGAGATGTGTTGGGTGTACTTATTGAAAGAAAAATCACGATTTTTTTAAACTTTTAAAAAACTTCTTGTATGGATCCAAAATGAAGCTCAGTCTCATATTGGCTCTCTTTGCACTGATAATGGAAGATAATATACATCTAATGAATTTGAAAACTATCTGCACCGACATGGGATCAAACATCAAACCACAGTTCCATACAATCCTCAACAGAATGATGTAGCTAAAAAATGAACATGACTACCCTAAATATTGATCGTTCCATGATGTTTTTCAAAAATGTAAAATTAATGTTTTTGGCTGATGTAGTTTTATGTGCAATTTATGTGAAAAACAAGTGTTCATCTCATGCTCTTGAAAATAAGACTCCTTATGAAATGTGGTATGGTCGCATTCATTTGGTGAGGCATCTCAGGGTCTTTGGTTCCGCCTGCTATGCCTTAATCCTTAAGGAGTAAAGAAACAAGCTTGATACAAGGAGTTGAAAATGCATCTTCTTGGGGTACTCAAATACCACAAGGCATATTGTATTTACGATGAGGTAAAAAAGAAATTCGTTCTTTATAGAGATGTAATCTTTCTTGAATCCTCCAAGAATGAAAAAATTGTTGAGAGGCAGCTTGATCATTTGATAAATTTACTCATGTAAATACATATCACAAATTTGATGATGAGATTTCACATCTTGAAGGGGGGATCCCTATCTTGGATCAATATCTAGAATCTCCTTTTGAAGCGTCATCTTCCCCTCATGAAGAAGTTTCAACCACTTCATCAAAACCCGAAGTTCATTTGGATGATGTGATTGAGAGGATTGAAAGGCTAAGTATTGATGATAATTTAACACCATCTCAATCGGTTGAGTAACCTAGATCATCTCATTAAAATGCACCAAAATGGCACGTAAAGACGCTTGAAAGTGTTCATCCCGATCAGGTCCGAAAGATAGGAACCAAAAGTTCCTCAAGACAAGATGGAGGTGTTGTAGATAATTCAAATTCAGGAGATGTAGATGATATGGATGTTTCAAATGATTATGATTTGAATTTATCTACTAATTTTGAACCAACTTCCTTTGAAGAAGCCACTCCTCATGGTGAGTGGAAAGAAGCCATGCAGAAGTATGATGCTCTCATCAAGAATGGGACGTGGAAGCTGGTGGATCCCCCATTCGAAACCAAACCAATTTATCACAAGTGGGTCTTCAAGAACAAGTACAAATCATATGGCTCACTTGACAAGCACAAAGCAAGGCTCGTGGAAAAAGGATGTGCATAGAAAGAAGGTATTGATTGTGAGGAGGCTTTTTCCCCCACAACAAAATGGCCTATCATATGTACTCTATTTTCCTTGGAAACACAAAATGGATGGAAAATTCATCAAATGGATGTGAAGATTGATTTCTTAAATGATGTCTTGAAAGATAATGAATTCATGTATTAGCTAGAAGGTTTCGTTGTGAAGGGACAAGAATAGAAAATATCCAAGCTCATCAAATCCTTATATGGCATGAAACAAGCATTGTGATCCTAGTGTGAAAAATTAACTGGGCATCTTCTGAAATTGAATTCCAAGCACTTCAATCTTGATTATGCAACTCTATCTGTCAAGAAAGTTGGAAAAACTATGGTATATATTGTAGTGTATGTAGATTATCTATTGATAACAAGGAACAATGAAAGTTATATTGCATCCATAAAGAAAGAGTTAAAGAAAGGTTTTGAGATGACAAATTTGGTACATCTTCACTACTATATGGGAATTGAAGTGATTCAGAATCCAAAGTACATATTCATCTCCAAAAAGAAGTATGTTGGAGAATTATTGAACAAGTTCGACATGGCTGAGTGTAGTCTTTGTCTCTACTCCAATGGAACAGAATTTGAAACTCACATCAAAAGAAGGCAATGAATTTGAGGATGCAACCAAGTACAAACAACTTGTGGAAAGTCTTATATATCTTACCACCACCAAACCAAAGATTTCATTTGTTGTTAGCATTTTTCTGGGTTCATGCAAAAACCTTGTGAAGGACATTGGTTTGTTGCAAAAAGAGTTCTAAAATACTTGAAGGGAACTCAAGATTTTGGACTCAAGTACTCTAAGGTGGATGAATTCAAATTGATTGGATACTCTTATTCAAAATTTGTTGGGGATAAAGAAAATGGAGTGTTAACTTCAGGCTATCTCATGAGTCTTGGATCACCAACTGTATCCTAGAGATCATACAAACAATCAATTCCAACATATTCCACAACAAAGGAAGAATATGTGGCAATTGTAGAAGAAACAAGGAAAATTGTATGGCTTGGGAAAATACTTTAAGATTTGCAGGAGAAACAAGTGAATTCTACTCCTCTTTTAGTTGACAATACTTTTGCAATCAAGTTGGCCAAGAATCTCAATTCCATGATAAAACTAAGCACATCAACACAAAGTCTCACCTGATTCAATATCATGTAGAGGCCAAGACTATTCACTTTAGACATTATTCCACAAATAAAAAATTGTGGACTTCACCAAAGTGCTTGGAAGAGAAATTTTTGAAAAGTTTAGAATAATGCTTGGACTCACAAACACCCCGCCAAATTAATGGGAGAAATGTTGAATACTTAATCCTCGGATTATGGTAATTTGTAAATAGAAATTGTAAATAATGTGAAGAGTTGTAGGTGATAGGAAGAGTCACATGAAAGGTGAAGACCAACCATCACTTTAATGTGTATTTATTAAGGCTTCATGTTAATGAATGAAATCTAGTGTGGAGTTACATTTTTTGCCCATACCTGACCCGTCAGTCACCAATAATTCGCAAAGGTGCCATGACTCATACCTTATATACCTAGCAACCAAGCATTGTCATTAACTTGAAATTTTATGAACATTTAAAAATTAGTTACAAGTGTGACTAAGTTGTTATATCCATAATTATAAAACAATTACAAAAAACAAAAGATAAAAAAATAACAAGTCTGCATAGGGGCAACACTTGTTGTGATTGCAAGTTTGAAACTTAGAATTTGTTAGTTGTATAGGATCATGTTAAAGTAAAGGTTATTGTCATGTCAAAGTAACTCAGAAATGAATGTTTGACTACCATAGCTACTAGAAATGCCATGCTTTGAAATATGATAGTTGCCAAAGATAAAGACAAAGGATATCGAGATAGCTACATGAGTTCATAAAGCAGACACCAAAGAGGTAATTAAATGCAGGGATAAAAAAATGAGTTAGATTCCCAATATCAATTCCACTTCCTCCAAAATAGGAGCTCAAATCCATCTGCCAATGGTATGACAGATAAATCGATATCGAAATTCCAAAAATAAATAAATTGGTTTGTTAATCTAAGACTTTAGAGAAGTGGAACAAATTTTGGTCAATTCCTAAACTAATAAGTGGACAATGATGAACTCATGGAAATATACCATGCCTCATGGCAAGTATAATAACCACCCAACCCATTTCTCCTTCAGCACGTCCTTAAATGCATTCCACAAGTTGAGTGTAATATTCAAAAAGTATAACCAACATTTATGTAATATCCATGCCCGAGAGGCCATAATGCAAAAATTGAAGTTCTAAAGCACCATTTTCAAAAGTCATAACCCTAGAACTTGTGTTTTAATACCACTTTGTTGCATACCCAACTCCCTCGATGCTCACCTTCAAGGGAAGTGGAGCACTTTCTAAACAAAAATTTTGAAACTTTTAGAGATTTGAAGGGTTAAAAATGTTATGATCTTCCACTGGTGTAGCAAAGCACCTAATTATAAAGCATGGCTTTCCTATAATGCAAAAATGCAATTATAGGAAATGTAATCGATTGAACACAAATGCTATAATAAATTCAACATCCAATCACCATTGTACTCATACATAATCATAGTATGCCATTCATCCCTCTAACGACAATTACAAGCAAATTAGGCTCTTTGTTTACAAAAAGTATAAATTAAGAGTCAAAGTCATAATAGCATTCACATGCAAATCATGAAGATGTCAAAATAAAACCATCTCCTTGAGGTGATTATTGTTGTTTAATTTGTATTAAATTAAAATAATATGCTTTAAACTATATTAGAAATCCATATTAAGTAGCTAAGAAGAGTACATGTTGAGTGTGCACAATATTAAAAAAATAATAATAATCAACTTATAAACATTGTAACAACTATATTTGCAAGAAGAGTGTTGATTGAATCACTCACAAGATGCATCAACTAGCGAGTTCATTTATTTATTTAAAATATGTGTAGATTACATGCAATGTTCTCATTTTCACAACCATAAGCATTTATCCAACATATTACACATCAAATCTTATGTATATTGTTCTTTAAATAAACATATAACAAATAATTTAAAAGATTCTACGAAGGAAATTAAACATTTATCTGCATAAATTCTACATGAAATTGAATAGTTGTTGGGGGATGATTTTCTTCCTAGTTATAGACAAGCCTTCACAACTGCCACTTTTGAACCGAGCCTATGAACTAACACGAACAAAAGAGTTTCACACTTATGCAACAACTCAAATCAGACATAAAAATTCTCCCACAAAATCCAATAACCTACTTGTTTGAATGGAAATGTTTGTAACACAAGCATACACAAAGTCAATATAGAGGTAATCGTAGCATATAAAATGTATTTTCCACGAACACAATAAAGATTCTCTTGATGATGATGATGATGATATATATATATATATATATATAATACAAGGAAATCAGTGTAGGGAAACCTAAAGGAAACACAGAGGAGAAAAGGGGCACCCATGTCTTGGACCTCTTGTTGAATTGAGAAAACCAGTGGTTGATCCATTCAAAAGAAAAAACAAATGTGTGACAAGGGAAAGGAAAGCTTCTATCCAATTAACAAAATCCAAATTAAAACCCATATGAATAAGAATCAATCTCAAGTAGAGCCTTCTTACCCTATCATAGGATTTTGATAAGCCCATCTTTGTTACAAAAGCATGGGTCTTCCTTGTCTCGATTGAATGTAAGGCCTCTTGAGCAATGCCTAATGCATCATGAATTTTCCTCCCATTTAGAAATACAAACTATTCTTTTGAGATAAGAATTGATAGGATTTTCTTTAGGAAAATCATAGTCACTTTATATATCATCTTGTATATAGAGTTACACAAAGAAATGGGCTTGAAATCCTCAAAAGTTGTGGGATTTCCTTTTTTGGGTGTCACAACCAAGAAGGTTTCCTCTCAAATGTTGTGGGATTTTCGTTTTTGGTTATCACAACTAAGAAGGTTGCCTTAGATGCCCCTATAGTTTTTCCATTTCTTTGTGTAATTTTATATACAAGATTATATGCAAAGTGATTGCAATTTGCCTCAACTGAACTCTATCAATGGGATTGTCTTTTTGGGGTATCACAACCTAGAAAGTTGCTTTGAATGCCCATATAATTGCAAAGTGATTGCAATTTTCCTAAAGTGAATTATATCAGTGGGATTGTCTTTTCTGGGTATCACGACTAAGAAAGTTACTTTGAATGCCCATATAATTTTTCCATTTCTTTTGGATTCTTCCACCACATTTAGCAAATCTCACTAAATTAGCTCATAGAACCCTACATAAAAATCTATAGGCCAACCATCTAGCCCTGGAATTTTGTCTCTTTGGAAGGAATATAACACATGTTTTATCTCTTCTTTGTAAGCTTCTTCCATCATACTTTCATCTCACTCCATTTACAAACCTGTGAAAAAGGAAGGTATTGTTATTATTGCTACAATATTGGTCCTTGGGGGTTTCTCATACATAGATTTGGAGTATTTAACCCTTCTTCAACCACTTCCTTAGAATTTGTTGTCTTCTCTACATTAGCTTTCTTTCTTTCCCAAATGGTGTTTAGATTTTTTCTCATATTTGCGTAATTGTGGGAAAATCCCATGTTCTCATTTCCCTATTGGAGCCAAATTGTGCTTCTATTTTGTCTGCACTTTTCTTCCCACTTCAAGAGTTTATTTTTTCTTCCTCTAGTGACTTCAACTCTACGTGTTCTCTCTCAATAAAAAGCCCAATGGAATTGTTCTATTAAATTCACTCTAATTTTCCTTCAATCTCTATTAAAGCTTGCTTGGAGTCCCTATAGTTTGCTTTAGACCACTCCACTTTTAGTTTCTTGATTTTGACCAAGTTATCTTGGAATTGTTTCATAATAGTTCTCTCTCCAATTTCTTTGCATTGTTTCCATCTCCTTGAAGTCTTCACAAGTTAGTCATAAATAATTGACTTTAGAAGGGGCCAATGGTTTATTTTCTTCATTGTCTATTTGAAGTAGGATTGCCCTATGATCATAGGAGACTCCTATCCCTATCCAAGACCAAAATATCTAACTCTTCCAATAATCCTTTTGACACCAAAAACCTATCCAACCCTTTTGCTACACTATCAACTCCATTCACATTGTTCCTCCAAGTGGGTACTAATTCTTCACGACCCACATCACATAAATGCTTCTCTTCTAGTTTGTTGGATAAAAATCCAACCAAGGGGTCAACACACACCGCCTCTTACCAAACTTGTCCACTCTTCAAGATGAAATTAAGGCCTGCTCCACAAATTACCTTCTTCTCTTAAAAAACAACACAATTTGGGAGCTCCTAATATTCCCTCCTCTAGTTGTAAGGCCTCAATTTTTTTTAGAAGAATTTAATGGATATAGTTGATGAGAGCATGTTTGTAACTTGTCTTTCTAAGGGATTCTTCCACCCTATCACTATCCATCTTGATTTCATCAACCACCATCACTTCAAAATCCCATCCATAAAACATTTGTTTAAGGGACCTTCTAGCTTCTTATCTTGTAAGCATAGACTCTTGTAATAAGACTATATTAGGCTTATACACTTTTACTAACCTCCCAAAGGATGTTTTGTTATAAGAAGATCTAACATATGAATAGTTAAAGAGAGAAAGATCGTTTTTTTAGCTTGTGAAGAGGTTTTCCCCTCTCTAAGGACCCCATTATTAGTTTTTTGCTTACATTTTAAACTCTATTTCTCTATTTGGTATTGAGATAAGCTCAAATAAAAACCCCTCTCTTGACTTATGTGAGATGTGCACTAAGAGGGTCCAAAGTCCAAACCTCCCTCTAGAAATGCATGCCCTCCCCACTTTCCTTTCTTCTTGTAGATATTAGATGGTATTTCTTCTTCATACTAGGTATATAATCCTCATTGGACTTGAAGGAGGAATTACAATTCTCTAACTCAAACACCACGCTTTCCCCATTCCTAGACTCACGAAAAATCATCTTCCTAAAGATAGCAGTGTCCTTTTCCTCTTCTACCCCCTTGTTTATATCAACTTGTAACATATCTATGATCTCCGCATTAGGGTCAAATCTAGTTTCCTTCTCTTGTTTTCAATTCTTATCTTTTCCTTCTAATTTTCGATCAAACCCTTTATTCTTGTCTTCCCTTTTGATTTGAATTCTATCCATGAATGATTCTTCCTCCATCGTGACTTGATTTTGAGGCTATTCTCCCTCATGTCTCCATACTCAAGAACATTGCTCTTCGTTCCCTTTCTTTTGCTAGATCCTGAAGGACACAATCTACCATAGCATGGGATGATGACTCACCTACTCCATCTCTATAGCATTTCTCTTCCCCTGTATGTGCCTACTTCTCTCCCATCTCCTCTATTGATCTCTTCCTCGATCCTCTATGCTCTTCCCTAAATTCTCCCTCTGAATCTTTCTAAACCTCATTATATTTGGGGAAAGTCCTTTTTAGATGTCCATACACCTTACATATGGGGCATTTGAAGGAGATTTAAACATAGTTAATTTGGTGTCTATAGACCCATCTACCTATCTCTATGTCAATTTCATTAGAGAGCTTGTCTCCCAATTTTAACTCAAGACAATTTTTTGTTATTGAAGTCACTTACGTCTAGTTTTCTCATCAATATATAGGAATCTCCCCATTATGTTCCCTATAGCCTTTAGGTTTCTCTCCTTACAAAACTCTAGGGACATGTAGGGAAGTGTAACCCAAATTCATACAATTTCAGTTGTCTCCTTCAATAGATCAAAGCAATGATGCCATTTCAAGGACAAAATGGGATGGTCCAAGTCCTAATTCCCTCTACTAATGACTTTCGTGTCCCTTCCATTCTTAATTAAGATGAATGTGATCCAACCTTTTGCTAATATATGGAATATAAGGGAATATCCCAATTGTTGTTTCCATACCATGTTTAACCAAATTGACGAAGTTTTTTATAAGATAACACTCCCATGGAACTTTCCAATCAATGTTGTCTCCTAATAAATTCTAACTTGGTCCAAAACACGTCCTCCCTCCCCAAGCACAAGATTCATTTTTTCTTTTAGAATTTTGATGACCTTTCTTTCCTTCTTCTCCTAAGTTCACCTTTCTCTCTTTGAACCATATTCAAGCATCCTCCTTTCCCTATGCTTTAATACTTTCTCCTCTCACTAACTCTCCTAGAAATGATGCTTGAGATCTATGTTCACAATGAGAAGACTCAGATACAGATTCAAAGAAAACTTACTAGAAGGTTCAAAAAATTCTAAGTCCTCACCCATTGGGTTCTCCTCTAGTGAAAGCAATACATGAGCTTCCCCTTGCCAATCCTTCTATCTTCTAAATGAAATGTATCCTATTTTCATAATCATCTTTATGTTGGAGGTCATGTAGCACATATGATTTCACAATCAGGTTAATCATGGATGGAACATCCAAGGAGGATTTTGAAGCCCCATCCATTCTCTTGATGCACCGATCCCCCATCATCCTCCACCTACTTCCATTATTTCACTCTCTGAAATGGTCCATTCATGCCACCACTTCGCTCCAAGATAGCCCTTATTATTTGACTTGTTTCCTCTCATTTGGATTGTACCACAAGCACTTTCACTATCACATTGAAAGTCTTCATCTGCCCCTAGAGAAATTATAATAGGGTTTTTCCAAATATTTCTCTTTTCTTGGAGCAAGTCCCCACTTAGGTTCGGGAAAGTCCTATGGTTTAAACCTTGAATCTTACCTTAGCTACATAAGATTTCCTCAGAACTTTCATTTTTTCCCTTCTCCTCCGAGTTCCATACTCCTATCACCTCCTCCTGTATAAAAAAATATAGTTCCCACATAAATCGTCTAATGGGTCAAGGAAAAAACCTATTATTTCCTCTTCTTCAATCCTCTCCCCAAAAAATCATATATATATATATATATATATATATATATATATTTACATACATACATGCATGTATGTATATAAATATATGCTAACCACCAACAATTGAACCACCCTCCATCCAAATATTCTAAGGAAAAGAGGGAGATCTTGTGAGGCTTTCCTTAGAAAAAATATATGCGTTGACCTATTTGTTTTGTTTTACAATGTCTAATATGTTATCTCGTGTGGCCTTAATGGTGTGTTTACTTTGGGCCCTACATAGCTTCATTCTTTATTCAATAATACCATTCGTCATTAGTGATATCCCTGTGGTAGGTGTTTGAAACTTTGTACGACCTTTTTTTCATAAAATGCATATAATCATCACTATATATATTAGTAGAAAGAGAAGAATTTTATTTTAAAAAATAACTTTTCACCTTACTATACAAAATATATATTTTTCATCTAACTAATTCTCATCAATTGGTCATCATGTTTAAGATGTTGATGGTCTTTGAATCCTTGATCTTTCCATGGCACATCAATTAGAAGGAATAGTTGAACTCTTAGTTTCTACCTTTGCAACCCAACAATTATATAATGCATCTGAACAACCTCAATACAACATATTGTCAATACAAGTCACGTTCACCATAAAGATGGAAAAAAAACTCTAATGAGTTCCTTGAGACAATTTGAGTTTACTCCCCTTGATATGATTTTGTTATACTTGTTTGGAATGCACTTATCTTGTTGTAATTAGTTGGTGTCCATTGAGGTCAAATTACCTTTCTATGTTTTGTAAATGTTTTGATATTGTTTTGCCCTCCATTTGGTGGTTAAACATTAAAACAATGTTGTACATATTGTTTAAAGAAATGTAGTTTAACTTCTAATCCTTGTAAATTTTGACACTTTATATCATTAAGTGAATTTAGCTAACTCATGCAACAAGAAATAGAACATAATAATAAAGGATAATAAAATTATTTTGATAAACAAACCAAAAAAGAGCCTATGAAGTGAACAATACAAAAATAAGGCAAAATCAACAATTCTTTTAAAGAAACATGAACAAATACTCACTATCATGGGGTGGATATAGAAAGGGAGGGGTTTTAGACCCAATGCAAAAGTTCCAGTGAAACACTCGAGAATTGAAATGCTTCTCATATAATTCACTCACATACACCCCAATTGATCAAAAAGCAATCTAACAATTCACTTCTAGATAAAAAAAAATGCTTAGGCAAACATAATATCATTGTAATCAAGTTGTGTACAGTTAAAATTATGTCACTGTTAGCTTTTGGGGTTACTTTGAAAGTGTTTGCGCCATGCTTGGGGGTTCTTGATGTGATGTGGGGTGCATGATGTGTTGATTACCCATAGTTGTACCATGATGCCCATACAAATTGGATATAGCTTACTCGTGGATTGCTAGACCTTGTCTTAATGCTAATGTGACACACTTCCTTGGAGTGTTGGAGGCCTAGAGGGCATGATGACATTCTTCATGCTGTGCACATGAATAGGTTGGTCAGTTGCTTGGAGGATGACTCACCTTGAAGGAGTAGCATTGGGCATCTTGAAGAAGGGCATTGAGCCCTAGATGGCATGGGGACACTTGGTTGCTTGCATGAAGGCTTATAGTTGACTTCAGGATGCTTGGATTGAGGAGTGATCATGTAGGTGGGATAGACCAGGAGGTACACATGGCATAGGAGGGAGCGTTGGAGCATTGGACACATATCATGGAGTGCTCAACCATGGACCCTTGCTCATTGGACATGCATACCTTGGAGCTTGACATGTGTCACCTAAAGTTGGAGCACTTCACATGTGGGGCTATCTAGTGTGTAGATAGGTTGCTTGTTGTGGACTAGGTCCACTTGTTATTATTAGTCTCCCTCACCTTTCATATAAATGAAGGGAGGAGAGAGCCATTTGATCATCTACATTCTTGTTCATTCATGTAATCACATGCTTGCGTTAGAGATGTCAAAGCTAGAGTGAATTAGTTTCTTTGTACTCTTCTTCATTTGTATTTTCTCTCTTTCTCTTGACCACTAGGTTTCTTGAGGGAATTCAAGGAAAGACTAGGGTTAGGGTTTTTCCCCTAAGAAGACAAAGAAGATAGGGTTTGGGAGAAACCCTAGAGGAGCAAAGGGATCACTTGATCTAGTAGTTCTTGTGAGAGAAGAAGACTAGGGTCTTGTGGCATTTGGAAACCCTAGTACTACTTGGAATGCTTGATATAGAGAAGATAGGGGGAGACTATCTTGTACACTTGTGTGATGCAAATGAAGGTGACAAAGACTTGTCAGTGTGTTATACTCGCTTGTTGTGGATCTTTGGAGCGACCATCTTCAGTTGGGAGAGATTCCTAGCTAGGAGTTGGTTGCTAGGATTTTCTATTTTGGTGGATGCCCTAGTTAGGGTTTGGAGAGCTTGACTTGTACCAACTTCTATTAATCCATCAGCATGCACTTGTACTTCATCTTATCCATATATATGAAGTGTTCTAGCTATTCAAACTTTGTGTACTTGCAGATTTGAATTTCAGCTTATGTTATCTTGATGATTGACTAGTTTGTAGTGCTGGTTATGCTTGCTGATTTGACATAAACATTGAGTAGAATTTGTTTAACTGATTTAACAAACATCTAGAGTTAAAGGGGCAGATTTATGTTGTAATAAGTCATTTTCAGATCTGTAATTTGCTTGGGAAGTGTGTCCTTAGGGATGACACTTCGCTGCATTGAAGTACACCTGTTCGGTGTTTATTTTCTTTGGCTGCTTAATGTATTTGGTCGAAGAGAAGATAAGTATTTGCGGCTGTAATTTAATATTTCGGATTCACCCTTAAGGGTAAAAGCTCACAGGAAATAGATCCAGGTAACATCAAAGTTGAGGTGAAATTCTGAATTTGCATTGAAAGTTGGAGTTTTTCCAAAATTTCAACATGTTATCAGACCATTTTAGAGATTTCTACAGTTACAAACAGATTCTCTCCAGCAAATATTTATGACAAGGACATGAGAAGAGATAAATATTAATGGAATAATAATGCAGTTGCAATATGAGTAAACAGATCAGGTCCCTGGAATTGATAACTCCTATTGGGATATGTCATCTCTCTAGATGTTACATTCTTCTTAAACATAGTGCACTTAACAAGCACTGCTCCTACATTCTCAGATGTCTAGTAATTATAGGTATTCTTGAGTGTTTCATGTTTTAGTAATATAATATTTATCAAACCGCTTCAAGTACTCATTTCTATTTGGCACTGCTCAGTGCTGGAGACTCAACAAGTTCCTCCTTCCATACTTTTTTTTGCACGCCACTTTTCTTTTTGCACTTCAATTGGTGCAAGGCGGGCTTGAATATTGCCTTAAGCTGTTTCTTGTTCAGTGGGATTGCCTTTGGGTAAGTGATTCTCTCGAGTGATTAGGATTTCTGTGAAACATGTCCATGCATTGCATACGAATTGGAGTTTGCAAAGCTACTCCTGTGTTCAAATTTCATAATGTAAAGGCTTTCAGAATCCCTGGTTATTCTGAGATACTTAAGATCGTTTCAATTTTCTATCCATCTTTTATAATAAGAAAGTTTGTGTATTACCTTCCAAGAAAAAAACTTACTTCATATAGTACACTACTACAATACACTAGATTAGGGTCATGAGAAAATATCTGACTGCTCTCTTCATATGCTATGTTATATAAAATAAAAGTTACTCTATTCTGATTTATAGGGCAATCCAATTTGCCCAATAGATATGAGAATACTCAATACCTTGAAGATGTGAAGTACCTTGAGAGGAATAAACTTCATCATAGCATCATTCCATATTCCATGAAATTTTAGACCTTTTCTGCTCTTGTCTCCAGGAGGGAGATACTCTGTACTCCTCCAGTTCCTTCAATTCGGCTACACATGAAATAATAGCCGTTTTTGCCTGAGCATGCTGTGGGTTGAAACGAAGTGCATCCTGGAAAAGTTGCCTTGCCTGCTGCAAAAGTTTGCTTCTTTCCTTACTTCCCATTGGGCGCATATGAGATCGATTACGCAAAGCCAAGCCCCAATTCAACAGTGCTGATATTACAAGCATACACAGAACAACAGAAAGATAAGCGTTGTAGACAAGCTCTTGCTCTCACTCTTTCTCCCTCTTCATGCATGCACATGCATTCTTCCACATTACATATGCAAATCTCGATTTATTGGCATTTGATAAAGATTTAAATAGAACTTATATTGTTAGATTAGCTAGCATAGTTGAAAATCACGGAAATGCTCCTACAATATCCTATATATGTGTCACCTAAATGATAACATGGCTGTACCATATTGCCAAAATCTGACCACATAATCGTTCATGTACCTTTCTACTTATTCTTTTTCTAAGATGCATTGTGAAATCAATGCATGAATCCACTCAATATCACGAATGGCTATGGCATCTCTATCCCACAAATGTTAGCTAACAAATGGCAGTAACGTTGAGAGAATTAGTTAGGTGATACAGATGACCTGCTTAATTAACATACAAGCAAAGCATGTTGTAACAAATACTAAAACAAAGGGAAGATGTTTATTAAGGTATTCCAACTTCCAAGGCATCAAAAATAATATGCAAAAAAAGGTACTGATTTTGAAGAATATAAGTTATTACTAGCTGAAAATTAAAAACGAATATCAAAGTAAATTTTGCAGAACAAGGCTACTCTTTCTGCTCGTGAAAGCTTCATTGGTAAAATAAAGTTTGAGGATATCAAAACTAAAGAAAGCGCAATGACATTAGCAAAATGCATACTTGAGTTCTTACATAGTGGCACCAACCAAATACAGCCTGCAAGAATATATTTATATGGTGCTTGGCATTCCATTTACCCACTAAACGGAAGTAAAAGACTACAATAAAAGTATGTTCACAACAAAGTTGGCTCAGTTGCACAATTGCATTGTCCCGTTGGTTGCACAGGAGATCAGATATCAATAGATTTAATAGCCATTGCATCAGCAACACAGCATTTGATGAATAAGCATGCCAACATCAGTCCCAAACAGTATTTATCACATAAGTTGTGATGAAGATGAAATTACAAGCAGTTGACAACTGTTGGCCAACTTGGTTATTCAGAAGGTAAGTGGTTTTCCAATGTCTGTATTTAAGTTGTCGTACTTGACACATTTTCCTTTGTTGAGACTTGAGCATAGCATTGTGCATTGATAATATATCAGTTGATATATTTTCGGGGAGTTTTATATAGTCGCCAAAATACTCTCAAGCCTCAACCCTAACTGTTGTGATTCTTCACAACATCCCTTTTAATACTTTCATGTCTTGATAAAAAATACAGTCATGATTGACAAGTATAACTACTAATTATTATTGATGGGATAATAATGGGTGGAGTTTCCAATGTGGAAATGTCCCTGAAAATGTCCACCTCGTGTTTATGTTGTAGACATCAATTTTGAATATTCAATTGAGAGGTTTTAACTTATTGTCATTTCTCAACCCATCTTATCACTGTTGAATTATTTCATGGTCATTTCTTAGTTGGGTGTGTTATCTAGTGTTGCATACCAAGACTGCTAAAGGTGGTAGCAGATAATGGTTGATAATGGTCATTTGTTTTCTCTTCTCTTGAACATTCCAATGATCTGTACTCATCTCTACAGCAAAGAAAAAACAAAATATACATATCTCTCTTCCCATATCCTTGTATATCCAGTATTCTTTGTTTTCTCATTCCTTCACAGTGTCCATCCCATTCCATTTCTCATACCCTACTATTTGTCACTAGTCTACCCGTTACTCAGACCACTATTTTCATTATTCTAGATGCCTTCACATATATTTTGTGCCTTCTTATTTTTGTATTGCATCCAAAATCACTGCCATTAGATCCAGCCAGCACTAAGTTTCCCACCATAAATCATGTATGCAGGTCTTTATTTCTTCAATTTTTCAGCACTTTGCACTAAAGTGTCCTGGCTGAGAATAATTCCATGGGCGCATTTTGCTCGTCCCTCTCCCTTTATCCATGTGGGTTATTCCTTGCTCACAGATCTTTTAATAGCAACTATTAAAGTGGCCATAACTGAAATTGAGTATAGATTGCATCCAAATCACCCTTCCAGATGAAGACCTCAATTTGCACTTTAAAGTTTAAATAGCAGCATTGGACCCCAACCTTCTGTCTTTACAGTTAATCATGGATTCGGATCATGCATTTTTTTCTGCAGTCCAGGCATAGATCAAGTTTGAAAAACAATTCAAAGTCTTTGATTGCTTCCGATCCCCAAAGATATGTACAACTCAATTATCCTGGGCACTGAGATCAAAATCCACATACCTTCCCTACTTCAGTCTCTTCATTGGAGATTGAACCTCCCATACCTCACACATAAGAATACTTGTGGAAACCCTCACAGTTGCTCCTTGTAGATTGCAAAACTTCAGTGTTCCCAGTCCATTCATGTTTTAAAAAGTTGCAAATTCCTCAGCCTTATCATATCATATCATCAAGCATTAACACTTAGCCTTGCCTATTGAGGTATTCTTCTCCCAACTAGGTAGGTGATTAGATTAGGGTTTTGCTTAGTTAGGTTAATTTCTTTGAAATTTTAATAGTTAGGGAAAACCATGAAAGAAGAGCAAGAGAGAAAAACTAAGCTACAAACTAAGCTACTAAGGAAGCAAGCAAACCCCATGGCCTAGGTTGGGGAGGTTCCCTCACCTCCAAAACCTCACGGCCAAGCTAAGAA